>QJPP01005914.1:0-33489 GCA_003996215.1 Jaltomata sinuosa | reverse complement strand
TTCTGCTTACTAGCCTCACATGTGGTTCTGTTGATTTCCCTCTGGGCTAGTTCCTATGTACCTTTCGTTGATTTCTGTGACTGATTGCTTCTATTCTGTCTATTACTACGCTTTTATGTTATATGTGCCCAGTCGGCCTATGATACCTACTGGGTACCTTATGCTTTGCATTTGGTGCTCACCCCTACCCCCCTGCATCTTTGGGTGCAGATCCTAGCGTGGGCCATCGCCGTTAGATCGTTGTGATTCGTGCTTGGAGATCTGTTGGGGACTACTTCACGCGACTGAGCTGAGCTCGCTGGCGATCGGAGCTAGCTTTAGTTTATCTGTTGCTTCATGTACCTCTATTACCATTTCAGAGAACCATTTGTATATATTAGTTTTGGTTTATTTGCACTCCATGTATGTAGTTTGGCTCTGTACTATGATACCAGGTCTTGGGGTTTGGTTTAGTTTCCGCATATGTATATATTTATATCCCTGTTATCTATTTTATTCGTCTTGTTCCTTTATTTGCTAGATAGTAGCCCATTACTAACTGTTCTGGGCTACGGGGATTGGTTCACCTACCGGGGGTTGTAGGTGCCATCATGACCGAGAAATTGGGTCGTGACAATTTTAATGCACAATCAATTGCAGACTAGAGAAAGATTATTCCAAATGAGAGTGTTCCAAGAAATAGCTTGCATGTTATGTAGTGAAAGAACTGAAACTAGAGACCACCTATTCTTTGAATGTGTATTTTCCAAAGCTTGTCTAATGGAGGTTTTGAACAGAATGTGAATAAAGGTTCAAAACACTAATATACAAGGAATATTGACGAGAGTGGTTAGACGGGCTCAAGGGAAGCTAAACAGTGCATTTATATGGGCAGTGAGGCAGCATTCATTTACAAAATCTGGATGGAAAGGAATGATGCACTATGGAACATGAAGGTCCCACATCCCCGTAATTCTTGTCAAGAAGTGTTGAGGTACTGCACGTATAGCTTGAAGGATATGACACTGTGGAAATCTGCTAGAAAATATAGAACCTAGTTAGATAACATTCTGGCCGAAATTAATGTATAGGAGTGACAGAGAAATAATTAGCTAGATTAGAATTATAGTGTAGAGCTGGTCCAGGTTGTGGATAGAGGAAATTGTAAATGACTTTGGTAGAAGATTAATAAACTGTGGTTCGTTTGACCAAAAAAGAAAACTCAGTTATTTTCAAGGAATATGAATTTTTCCAAGGCTACTTGTTTATAGAAGTCTTTATAATGAATTACATATAACTTATTTAGTTCTTAGTTACAGTTATTCAGTTGATTAGTTTTATACATTCAATTTATACTATTGATTCCATCTTTCAGTTGCACTATTCATTCAGATAATCAAAATGTCTTATATCTCAGTATTTAGTTATTTCATTATCTTTATATATATCATACTCATGTTCAATTATTTAGTTTTATATGTTAGTAGTATTGTTTCAGTTCAGCTTTATAACATACAATATATTTTATGTACTTATGCCATTCGGTGTTGCATTATTTTATAATACAGATTCACGTACTTAGATCCTGTCACTAGGTGCTTCATTAGATTTCACCTCATTAGCTTATTGGTTTATCCTCCTTGCATTTAGAGGACTTAGTTATTTTTAGCTCAGAAGTTCATTAATTCACTTGTTTGGGAAAGGGTAGACCGGGGGCCTTGTCCTGGTAGACAATATTCTATTCAGTTATATTAGTAGAGGCTTCATTAAACAACTAGTATGCACTCAATCTAGTGTATTCAGATTTCAATTTGACATTGTGTCACAGTTATATAAGTGTGTTATACTTTATTCTAGAAGATTCAATCTTTAATTATGTTTTTAAATCTTTTGCTTATTTTCAGCATATCCTTTAGTAGCATGCTAGACCAAGGGTTTGCTCGAGTCACTAATGGCTGCGATTGTCGGCCACGCCCAGGGTGTAGGCTCAGAGCGTGAAAAACATGGTATCATAGAAAGGTTTAAGAGTCGTAGGATGTCAATGAAGTTATGTCTAGTAGAGTCTTTTATATAGGTGTGAAATATGTCACACTTATAGGGGGAAGCTACAAGATTTTAGGAAGTACCTCCCTTCTTTCATATTCTAGTTTGCGTGATAGAGTTAAACTCTATGAAACTATGTTTAGTCGTGTGTTATATGTATTTCAGATCATGCCTTAGAAGAGAACAACAAGCCAAAGGGCTAGTACTAGCACTGAGGTTCCTACTGAGGTAAAAATTAGTGATATTCCTCCACTTTAGGTAATGCAAACCAGAAATAGAGGACTCTCTTCTCACAAGAATGTTAGTACGAATCTCCACCTCTAATAGTAGGTCCAGTGAGGACTCATATGCCACCTACTTCACATCCAGTGAATCCTTCAGATGTTGAGTTCATGGGAGCTATCAAGATGTGAATTGTAGCTCAGTCTCATTGTCAGGGTGTAGTCTTGACCAATTTCAGTTCTCATGACTCCTCATACACGTCCAAAATTACTGAGTTCCTTTGGATGAATCCACTAGTATTCACTGGGTCTAAGGCAAAGAGGATCCCCAAAACTTTATTGATGAGATTCATAAAATTAGTAGGGTCATGCATGTTAGTGAGACAAAGGGGCTGAGCAAACATCCTATTAGTTGAAGGATGTGTCAACTACTTGGTATAAGCAGTGGGAGTTGACCCATGGTGAATATGTAGCTCTGGTAGAATGGAAAGAGTTTATGGATACTGTTATTAATAACCTTTTGCCCTTAGAGTTAAGGTAAGATAAGATTGATGAATTCATGAACCTTAAGCAGGGTACAATGAGTGTGAGGGAGTTTAGCCTCAAGTTTACTCAATTATCTCTCTATGCTCTAGAGATGGTGTCCACTATGAGGGAAAGGATAGAAAGTTTGCCACAGGTGTTGGAAGACACTTGATTAAGGAGTATGTTGCATCCATGATTCACAAAGACGTAGACATATATATGCCCAGCAAATCAAGGAAACTAAGCAGAAGGAAAGGTAAGAGAACCAGAATAAGGGGGTCAAGTCAACTAGCAACGACGTAATTCACCAGAAGAACAACAACAGATCTTTTTTTAATTAGAGGTCATCAAGACCTACTACATCTTCAGCTAGTGCACCTAGTCAAACGACCAGGAATAACTAGAGGTTCTAGATTAATCACATTTTCAGAGCACCAGTCTTACAATCCCAAGGTAGTGTTGCACAAGGAACCCTACAGTATCCTAATTGTAATAAGTGTGGAAGGAAACATCTGAGAGAATGTATCTCAAGTGTAAATAGATGTTTTGTGTGTTGCCAACAAAGCCACTTTCTAAAATATTGTCACTCTACAAGATAGGGTAATAGGGGAAATAGAGCACAATCTACTAATTCATTTGCTCTAGTAGCCTGACTTGCACAGAAAGGTTCTATGTCATGGATAGTTGGAGGTTAGAACGACTTGTATGTTTTATCCAGTCATCAAGAACTAGAAACTTCTCCAGAAGTCATCACAGGTATGTTGACAGTCTTCTCTATAGATGCTATATTTTACTTGGCCCTGGAGCTACTTTGTCTTTTGTAACTCCCTATATTGCTATAACGTTCAGAATCAGTCCTAAACAACTTCTTGAGCCCTTCTTTGTTTCGACATCTATTGGTGAGTTTGTCATAGCTAGATGAGTCTATAAAAATAGCACAGTATTAGTTTATCACAGAGACACCATAGCTGGCCTAGTTGAGTTAGACATGGTTGATTTTGATGTCATTCTAAGCATGGATTGGATATATTCCTGTTATGCCTTAGTTGATTATAGAACCAGAGTTCTGGTTGAACCATTCTTAGTGTGGGAAGGAAGTCCAATTATGTCTATAGGCAAGTTCATATTGTACCTTAGGTCTAGAAAAATAGTTTCCAAGGGGTACATCTATCATTTAGTTTGATTTAGAGATTCTAATAATGAAGTCCTATCACTTTAGTCAGTTTTAGTTGTTAATGAATTTCCAGAAGTCTTTCTCGATGATCTTGCAGGAGTCCCTCCTGACAGGGAGATAGATTTTGGATTTGATGTCCTTATTGACCCATAGCCTATATCTATTTTGCCATATAGAATGGTTCTAGCAAAATTGAAAGAGCTAAAAGAATAGTTGATGGATCTCACTGATAAGGGATTCATTAGACCAAGTGTCTCTCCATGGGGTGCTCCAGTTTTATTCATGTGTATGAAAATAGTTCTCTCAAAATATGTATTGACTACCATTAGTTGAACAACGTCCCCATAAATAATAAGTATCTACTCCCTAGAATTGATGACTTGTTCGACCAACTTTAGGGTTCTAAGTGCTTGTTTAAGATACACCTCAGATCTGACTATTATAAGTTGGTGTTTTGATCCTTTTCGGGCAAGGACGGAAAAACATGGCTTTGTTCGTTGAAAAGTTCATTTCGAAAATCTAATTAAAGTTTATGAAACGTCTTCAATTTAAAGCAAGAGTCGCCACTTAGTTTTTATAAAGTAAAAACCAAGAAAAACTTATAAGAATTTTTAAAATCCCAAAACAGATAAAGACTTTAAAAATTAAAATATTAAGGGTAAGGGTTCAAGTTAATACTCTTGGAAGTGTGTTAAGGCACCAAGAGTATTCGCTAACTCGCGGTTTCCCGTGCTTGTTTGAAAAACTAACTTGTTGACTAACTTTAAAAACGGAATTGATTTTAAAAGACAGTTTTATATATAAGAGGGTTATTCTATAAAGACAATATGAAAGAGTTTGTTTTACATAAAAGAGTTGATTTTAAGCAATTAAGCAAGTGAAACAGTGAGTTATTACATAAAAAATGTTTATAAGAAATGTTGATGTCGTTTGGGGATAATTTAACTACGTTTTTCAAAGTTAGTTCAATTATACAATTAAATCTATCAACTAAGTAAAGAAGACATATTTGAAACATTAATCCCTGTCCTAATACTAGTGTGTGGGCCCTCTTTAGGCCCACCGCTATTTTCACTTTGGACTTAGTCCACTTTGTCGATTTTTCAGCCCTTTGGGCTACTGCTGCTGCCGAATGTTATGGGCTTTGGCCCAATTTATTTATTCAGTCCATTTTTCACTTTTTCCGATGTAGCGCTTGGGCTTTGAACAAGCTGGTCCGGATAGTTGTTGGGCTAGGCCCAACTGAAGAAATGCAAAGGGGGATTTTGGTAGTCCAATTGGACTCCACCATATTTCATGCATAGGAAGAGTAAACATAGATAAATATTAGTACATATTTTAACTAAATTAAGTAAGAGTAATTTAAACAGTGTATATTTCACACTTAAGAGAAATATACGCAGATTTTTATACCAAATTAAGCACATGAAACAGGGACACTCATACAATAGAATCACTAATTTTATCACTTAAGACATATGTTTTATGAAACTTAGCCATTTCAAAACATTCTTATGGATTAACCATTTTCCAGAAAATCAATAAGGGGGTAGGGAGTGGTTCAAACAAGACATGTATTCTTAGATGCACAGAAGTGGTATCACATAGGCATAAGGCACATATTCAACATTTTCAATACTTACATTTAAACATATAGAGAAGATTCCATATAATTTGAACAAAAGACTAATTTAAGAACCTAATCTGGAAATCATATACCAGTCATAGACAAGTCAAGAAGGCTGGACAAATTTTATACATCAATCACTAGTTGACACTCATATGAGAACCAGGGAAAGGGTATTTAGAGGAGACTATTATCATGGTAAAGAGCAAAACCATTCCACAGTTCTAACATAATTTCACAACACAGACTGAACCTAAAATAACATCATGCTTAAAACAACAACCAAATCCTACCATTTCACAGTTCATATGTAGCACACAAAACAGGCAATGAAGACAATATATATATTGAAGGATAGATCAGAAGAACTTACAGAGGTGAAGAGCATGTCATGAGAGGATATGACTCACCTTTAAATCCTAATCATAACAGATTTCTTACGCATACAACAACATAGGATTCAACATTTCCAAACCAGACTTAAACAAATTCTAAACAATGATTAACAAGCTCACACACAATCATTTTAATATGATCAAGTCAGTAAAGAAAAGGTAAAAGAAGTTGGATAGGATCTTTAATCAAGCCTAAAGAAATCAGGGGAGACATAGGGAAGGATTGCTCAACAGTAACCCTCTTGTCAATTAGTTCTAACAATAAGTCTAAAATCCATGGCATTTTCATGTCACACAAGACAACCAAGGAACCAATGGAAATCATGAAGTTTCCAAGAGGAATCAATACTCAGAAATTACAACAAACATCAAGCTTAACACGAGAAAAACAACATCTAATATTTAACCAATTCATATACACGAGTTGGTGTCAACACATAGCCATTTTAGCATAGACAAAACAGGGTAGATTTCACATCATTTAGCAATAAACTAGACTACAAACCTATACTTACACCTACTGTCTTCATAGATTAAACACAGTCAGTGAAACATCATGCTTATAACACGAAATTGCTACTCAAAATCATAATAACAGTCTAAAATTCAAACACATATCTTTAAAACTAACAAACAAGACCAGAACCCAGATTTCACCAAGATTTAAGCATCATAATGCAAAAAATGAAAATAAACAGTAAAGGGAAGAGGTAGGGGGTTTACCTTTTTTGGGGAAGCAACTTGGACCACAAACTTCACCGGAAAGCCTTACCACCACCAGATTAATATCAACCCCGTTTAGAATTCAAATTTCTTAGTGTTTTCTTCCCCAACAGCTGACTGGTTTCGTGAGGTTAGAGAAACGATTCTCCAGAACCCCCAATATTTTCCCAAAATCAGCTGCTTTACATGCAGCCGGGGGAGGTATTTATAGGGAATTTCGGGTGAAAATGGGGGGGAAAACCAGATGGGTTTTTGCTGAGGAATTCAAATTCCTCAGCTAGAGCAACGTTCACAGCAATAACTTGTACCAAATTGTATAAGTTTTACAGATTTAGTGGCGAGGAGTGACACCTGCAGCTTCTGGAAGTTTCTCAACTTTGCCAGCTCAATTTCGGACGGAGCTAGGGACGGCATTTGGGAATTTTAATGGAGTTAGAGCCGTTGTTGAAGCTGAGCTGTTAGGAATGGTACCATCTTGGTACAAATCTTAAGTGGGGTTCGGAGAGCAAGGACGATTGAAGGTGTGGATTCGTTCCACGTCGCCTCTCTCAGTACCTTCATGGTATAATTCTCGTGCCTAGCACGTGATTTTGGTACGGGGAAATGAAGAAGAAGAGGGAATGATGGAAGCCCGGCTAGGGTTTGATTAGAGGGTTGAGAGAAAATGAGCAAAGGGTCGTTTGTCATCTATTATGTTAGAGAGAAACAGATAGAATAGTATATGAGTGATGTTGGACTGGGTCGGTCGGGTCAGGTGGGTAAAATGTGTTGGGCTAGGTGGATGAAAGAGTTTGGCCAGCCGGGTTAGGGGATTTGCATGCCCAAATGGAGGCTGAATCAAAGGGGTTATAAGGGTGTTTAAAGTTTGGCCACATTTGCAAAAATGTGGCCACTTTAGGTTTAAGGAGGTAGCCAAATTACGAATAAATTGATGAAATTCGGCTAGAATTTAAATGATTTAAGGAATTAGGCTAGCATTGGAATATAGACGAACTAATTACAATCAATTCTTGAACTCATTTAACTTAAAAAAATTGAAATAATTATTGAATTTAGCACTTAATTACCTCTTAATAATTATGAAATTAATTTATTCAATTAACTCTCGTTTTGAATTAACTTGGAGGAAAATCAAGCGTTCAATTCTTAAAAAAGATTTTCTTATGAATCTAAACTCTAAAATAGCTCTTAAAGTAAACTTTATATAAATTTCACATAACTAAATATGAAAAAAATATATAAATTATTATTCAGAACTATCATAAAGCTTATTTGAAAAATATATTATCCCCCTTTTTTACAAAAATAATTATTCTGAAAATTGTTTAAAATTTAAAAAGGCTCAAAATTAATTCGTAATGTGGTGGATAAAAATTGGGTGTCAACAGCTGCCCCTGCCTTTGGGTAGGGTGAGTGTAATGAACCCTGGGCAAAGGGATTTGACGTTCCCAATTTTTGTCCGACCACAAGTCCATCCTCGGGAGGTGGTTAGTTTTAGCACGAATTTCAAGGAATCATGGCCGAACTCCGGTATTGAGTTTCCTACATATCTCAGGTTACATGAGAATTCAGGCCACCTGTAGTTCAAGATGCTTGATTTTACACACGATTTTCAAGGAATTCCAAACTTTCCTGGTTTCAGAGTACGGAGAGACCGAAAAGCTGGGGAGTAGGAGGATTGGGGGGATTTAGGAATGCAGCCGAGTTTTCATCATAGAGTCCCCCTACATATCCCAGGACTTAGGGAATCAGGATGCTTGTAGTTCGACTCAATTGGTGGAAAAGGTAATCTTTATGTTAAGACGACCTTTGGCTCGAGATGAGTGATGAATAAGTTGAGCTATAGAAAAGAGGCTTGTAACCTTTCAACTATGAGTGTGGTGCACTTCACACCCATAAGTAAGATTTTACCTGGACATAATTTCCAAAGCTCGAGGTGTATCGCCGCTCAAATTTGAAAAGAAAGAATATTGCTTCCAACACGGGTTCAGAAAATACCTTGGATGCTAAACCAAGACCCAAAGATAGGAAATACCCACATGCCTTCTGATAGGGATGTGGTTTGATGGTGGTGGTGAGTTGTTCCTCAGTTCGCACCCAAAGAGTTTGATGTCCCTCTCCGGACTGTGTCACAAATTGCTGCTAAGAAAAAGTTCCACGTTGTGATGCATCTTTTTTGGTGTAGTGCGCACCTGTGGTTTTGCTTTTGAGAATTTCATCCTTCTTGGATGCTCTCGACAATATCTCGAAACCAAATGGTTAGTAGTAACATAATTCAGTAAGGAGAGATAGCTTCGTACCTCATTTTCCTTTATATGTTATTTCTTGAGGAAGATGAAGTCCTTTCCTGTCTCTATTTTAGGAAATGGCCACTTCCATGACATTTAAACGTGATAGCCTTCTTGGTTATCGGATAAGATTGCTTGTGTAGCAATTTTTGAATGATGACGGCCTTCTTGATTGTTTAAGGGCATTCTCTTGAATGCGATAGCCTTCTTGGCTTTTGGAGGTGGTCTTTTGCATGTCTTTGGGGTAGATCTCGTGAATCTTTCGCATCATCATGATTAATAGACACTCCTTGTATTTTCAGGCTTTGGGTAATCTATTATATCACCCGACTTTGGATAGAGGCGGCTTACAGAAGCCTTTAATTTTCAAGCTTTCGAGTAATCTTGCACAGACTTTGGATAGAGGCGTCTTACATATATCCTTTGAATTGCCATTTTTGGGTAATCCTGCACTTTTATCCGATCTTGGACGTGACGTTACTTATAGATTTCCATCGAATTATTATCCTTTGGGTAATCCTACACAATATCAACGTGGATATGTCGCGGCTTATAGATAACCCTTGGACCATCCATTTTTGGTAGTCTTTCACTTTATCCAATTTCAGATATTGTTGTGACTTACGCGTTACCTTTGAATTGTCAATCTTCAGGTGATCTTGCACACTATCCGGTTTCAGATAACATTGCATCTTACAGACAGCTCTTAGTTCTGTCAAGTTTCAGGCAATCTTGCACATTATCCAATTTCGAATATCGTTGTGACTTATAGACGACTTTTGACCTTGACGACAGGTGGTATATAACAACATCTTCCGGCGATTGATGCTTTTGAATATAGGTGCATAAAATATCCTTGACGTCATACCCCTCCGCCTTACGCAATGCGGGACATAAATATGCTGGATGCCAGACTTGGCATAATAAATGATAGTGATATCCTCAATGTCAGACTCTTTCGCCTCACGTAATTTCGGATATAAGCATGCTGAGGTCGATCCTGCATAGATGGTGCGACTTGGGTACGCCTAATGAATGTCATCCTCTTTGAACCCAGCTTGCAGAGGGACATAATCTTCGCAGGGGATGTGTGTCTGCGATATATGATGATGTTGGTCTTCTTGATATGCAAATATGAATGGCCTTCTCGGCATGGTCCTCTTGACATGGAAATATGAATGGCCTTCTCGGCATGGTCCTCTTGACATAGAAATATGAATGGCCCTCTCCGCATGGTCCTCTTGACATGGCCCTCACGGCATGGTCCTCTTGACATGGCCCTCTCGGCATGGTCCTCTTGACATGCAAATATGAATGGACCTCTTGGCATGGTCCTCTTGACATGCAAATATGAATGGCCCTCTTGGCATGGTCCTCTTGACATAGCCCTCTTGGCATGAAAATATGAATGGCCCTCTTGGCATGCTCATGCGATATGATGAAGGATGCAACATAATATAATATGATGCAATGAGATATGTCATAATATGATGCGACACCATGCTATGCCAGGTGATGCAATATGGTGCAATGTGATGCAATGCAGCATGATGCAATGTGATGCAGTGCAGCGTGATGCAAATGCGATGCCATGCAGCATGATGCAACGTGAATGCAAAATGCGATGCCATGTAGCATGATGCAATGTCCCATAGGGAAGTGATGAAAACGTCACCTTTGGTCTTAATGTTGACTCCTTTGTGGGTACCTGCGCTCAAGGCAAATGGTTAGCAGACACAGTGTCGCTTTCATCATCGACTACAGTCAAGATTTGAAAGACTTTAAAGATAGCGTCTATGAAGCTGATCAAAATAACTTTAAAAATGCGAGCGAAATGGTCGTGTCTGCTTCCAGGGACAGCCATGAATACCATTTTTTGAACATTGTCTGTTCGGGGTGATCTCTGTCTTGCCAGGCATTGGTGGGGAGTGATGTTGCTTTTTGTTTGGTGCCCCCAATTTGAAGCAGACCGAGATGTCCTGATCCCTTTTGGGGACTTAAGAACGTTGTCGGGTTCTCTTTATCTGGTAGTTTATGTGAACTACCAAAAAATTCATCCTCTTTAGGGGATTTTGCCTCTTTGGCCTCTTCCTACTATTTTGGGCTTTTCTCGCCAAATTTTAAAGCATCTGGTCTCGTTGCATTTCTTTGAACGCATCGGATAACGCGGTACCTCTTTCTGATATACTTTTGGGGACAACCTGCATCCACCAAAAAATTGTTAGTTTTGTCAAAACCGGCCTGTGTTGACCTCCTTCGATCTTTTTCTCCTGGCTCTGTCTTTTCCGTATGCTTTCCAATCTCGGGTACTTGTCACCCTGGACTCTCTCCGACCCAAGGTAGACATAATACAAAATCACATTAAAGGAGTAAAACTAATATTTGTAAATATTTTTCAAACAAGCTCTTTGGAAAACCAAGGGTTTTTAAAAAGGAGGTAATTTGGAAATGTCTTTGCCTTTCATTTCATGTACTAGTTCAACGAACATCCTTTACTCGAGGTCTTGACATTTCTGACATACTGCTGGTGGACTATGGAGGTCCTTCGTCATCCTAGCTGGGGAACTTGAAAGATGATTTTCAAGAAATCCATCACAGCCGGGGATTAATCCATAGAGGACTGGGGATTTCTTTGAAGTAGACTTTGATCTCTCGGTGCTGGGGAATTCCTCGGAGCTTAATGTTGAACTCTTGAGTGAAGCTTGGCGGAAATTTTGGGATCCTTCTCAAAATTTCTGCTCCAGTTAAAGGTTTCTTAGCGGATTTTATTCCTTCCGGCAAGAGACTTGAGACTCTTTGGGGATCGCGAGATTCTTTCTCGGTATTTGATTTGGTTGCTCTTCGGCATACTCGCATTCTTGCTGGAGAACTCTTCGGAGTCTAATGCTCTTCGTCTTCTGAATTTTTTGAGATTCCTTTCTCAAAAATTCTACCCAGTTTCCATTTCCTGGGCGATACGGATGAACCATTGTGGCATTTGCATATCTACAAGAATCCTCTTGTCTGGTTGGCAACGACCTTCATCTTCTGAATTTTTGAGATTCCTTTTTCAAAAATTCTTCCCTAGTTTCCATTTCCTGGGGTGAAATGACCGAACCGTTATGGCACCTACGTATCCCGTTGAGGCAGGAATCAGGTCAAACGTAGTTCCCACACTTATAGTGGGAGATTATTGGAAATAAATAAAGGGATGATCGAGGCTGACAATGGCCGCCTACGTATCTCATTCTTGAGAATTCAGGTCAAACGTAGTTCGTACAGGGAAAGATAGATCTCCCTAAGGGGTTAACTGAGGCTGACACAGGCCGCCTACGTATCTCATTCTTGAGAATTCAGGTCAAACGTAGATCGTTCAAGAGGATAGGGATGTTTTTAGATATTACAAAGCATGAAATGATTACAATCAGGAAATGCGATTACAGGGAAATGAAATTAAAGGAAAACGGTCCCTAAACAAAGTATCTCTTCACAGCATCGGAATTGATCGGTTTGGTCCACACTTGACCGTCCATTTCGGATAGGATCAGAGCTCCTCCGGACAACACTTTCTGGATGACATACGGGCCTTGCCAATTGGGTGCAAACTTTCCTTTGTATTCCTCCTGGTGGGGAAAAATGCGCTTGAGAACCAGTTGTCCTACGATAAACATGCGATCTCTCACTCTTTTGTTGAATGCATGAATCATTCTTTGTTGGTACAACTGACCATGGCATAAGGCACTCATCCTTTTCTCATCGATCAACATGAGTTGCTCATGACGGGAACAAACCCATTCTTCATTGTTCAGTCCGGCTTCTCAAATGATCCTAAGAGATGGTATTTCCACTTCCGCAGGTATCACTGCTTTCGACCCATACACCAATATATAAGGGGTCACCTCGGTCGAAGTCCTGACTGTCATTCGGTATCCCAATAAAGCATAAGGCAATATCTCGTGCCAAGATCGGTGATGGTCGACCATTTTTCTCAAGATCTTCTTGATATTCTTGTTAGCGGCTTCCAAAGCTCCATTCATTTGTGGCCGGTATGCGGTTGAATTATGGTGAGTGATGTTGAATTGCTCACATATTTCTTTCATCAAGTGGCTGTTCAGATTTGTTCCGTTATCGGTAATAATTGACTCGGGGATCCTGAATCGATAGATTAGGTTTTTTTTAACAAAATCGGCTACAACCTTGTTGGTCACATACTTGTAAGAAGCAGCTTCTACCCATTTGGTGAAGTAATCAATAGCTACCAAAATGAATCTGTGTCCATTCGAGGCAGACGGCTCAACGAGACCAATGACATCCATGCCCCAGGCTACAAAAGGCCAAGCTGCGCTCATTGCATGAAGCTCGCTAGGTGGCACTCGAATCAAATCCCCGTGGATCTGGAACTTGTGACATTTTTGTACGAACTTGCTACAATCATTTTCCATGGTCATCCAAAAATATCCAGTACGCAAAATCTTCTTGGCTAGGGTGAACCCATTCATGTGGGGACCACACACTCCAGCGTGTACCTCTTCCAATTGTCTTGTGGCTTCAACTGAATCAACGCATCTTAAGAATCTAAGGTGGGGAGTCCTTCTGTACAGGATTTCTCCATTTAGGAAAAAAGTTGTTAGCCATACGACGAATGGTTTTCTTTTGGTTGGTGGTCACATCTTCGAGATAGACTACAACTTCTAGATACCTCTTGATATCATAATACCATGGTTTTTCGTCTGATTCTGCTTCGACTTTGTCACGACCCAATTTCTCGGTCATGATGGCACCAACAACCCCCGGTAGGTGAACCAATCTCCGTAGCCCAGAACAGTTAGTAATGGGCTACTATCTAACAAATAAGGGAACAAGACGAAGAGAATAGATAAAAGAGATATAAACATATACATATGCGGAAACTAAACCAAACCCCAAGACCTGGTATCATAGTATAGAGCCAAACTACACACATGGAGTGCAAATAGTCCAAAACAATATATACAGATGTCTCTGAATGGTAATAGAGTACATGAAGCAAAAGATAAACTAAAGCTAAGCTCTGATCGCCAAGAGCTCACCCGCAGTCTAAAGTAGTCCCCAACAGATCTCCAAGCACGAATCACAGCGATCTAACGGCGATGGCCCACGCTAGGATCTGCACCCAAAGATGCAGGGGGTAGGGGTGAGCACCAAATGTGAAGCATAAGGTACCCAGTAGGTATCACAGGCCGACTGGGCACATATAATATAAAAGCGTAGTAACAGACAGAATAGAATTAAGCAGTCACAGAAATCAACGAAAGGTACACAGGAACTAGCCCAGAGGGAAATCAACAGAACCACATATGAGGCTAGTAAGCAGAATTTACACACCATAGGCACAAGTTAAAGTAAGAAATAACGCACCTGGGGTCCTTGCAATAACAGTGTATACATAATAGGTTTACGAAATGGACGGTATACCGGTAACCTCAAGTGTAGGAAGAAGAGAGAAAGAGTAATGATAGGCATGCTTAAAGACATGAATCAAGCCCAACTAATCATATCAATATTCAAATCTAGCAACTAACAGTCTAGCAGTAACCAATTTTATAATTAACCGTAACAGGGAACAATTCTACAAGTAAATAGAAAGAGTCTACCTACAGTCCCCCGGCCGCCCATACAACCGAGAAACACAAACAAGTGAAAACAAACCCTCCGGTATGCCATACTACCGGAGCGTACAATCAACAAACAACAAACAAGGGTGGAACCTCAAACAATGAATGATATGATGCATGAAGATCTCAAGTGAAATGGTATCTCTCTATGTACCTCCTCCGGTGCCGATCGGGCCCAGCAGGTAGGTTCCATGGAAGGACACTGCCCGTATACCTATACTCCACCATATACCCTTCCTCTGGCACACGCAGCCTGTAGCCCCTGGCCCAGATGGCAAGGTCCATGGAGGTCCCAGACCCCATACTAAAACTCAGTATCAAACATGTCGTCCGGAAGAAAGTCCGGGTTCAAGATAGAGACCCACTCTCGAATATGCATGCCCAGACCCTGTCCAGGACTAAAGTAGTAGGAAAATATCTCAAAAACCCCTCCAAGGGTGCCCGGGCATAACCGGGTCTAAACAGTAGAAAGTCATCTCAGGTGCTCGGTCTGACCGAGGCTAAAAATCATCTCAAGTAGCAAGAAAACTCAACTAGCACCCCGGCCCTGCCGAGTCTAGCGTTAATCGTAAAACTGATGATTTAAAACACAATTTTACTTTATTTAACCCAAGAATATTCACAAGTTAAATCAAACCATTTTCAAATCATTTCAATTAAAAATGGGCCCTCCGGGCCATGCAAGTTTTAGAAAATGGTGCCAGTAGGCCCGAAGCCCAGACCGTAGTAAAACCTGTATAAAACCTCATTATATGCATGAAAATGGTATGATCAAACACAATATCTGCCCGGTAGCTCACAATCAACATATCGACCCTGCACAGGCCCACAGCTACTCATCAAGCATAACCAGCCTAGATGGATAATTCTATGCCCGGGACTCGCGGACATTCCCAAAATCCCACCTTCTATGTTCCAGAGTCAACAAGGCCTCACAGGACCACAAGGGTAAATAAAATATATCGGCAATTACTACAAGCAACGGAGGAACAAAAGTAGGCGGACATGAATAAAGCGGTCGAGGTCTGTGGTACCAACTCTTTAATCTCTAAGCTATGTAAGGCTAACCTTCATTGTGGTAACCTTGTTCTTCTCCATAAGCATGTTTTGGTTTCAGCTTTATTCATGATTAAATTTAGGGTTTTTAAATTGAAACCTAGAATCTAGTTTCTTTTTCTCTTGATGTATATCCTTGAAACCTCTATGAAAATAATAAAAATCTCAGAAACTGAATTCATCTCTTGATTGTATATACTATTTTATATTTATGGAGTTTATTTTGAATGATATGAAATCTATCTCATGTTTTATTGAAGTCATCTCATTTTTTTATGAAATATATTCAGGATTTTGAAAGTCTACTTCATGCAAGTTTAAAAATTTCTCTTATGCATATTGATAAGTTTGAAAAGAAAGATGTTTTTTTACCTTCAAAGTTCAGTTTAACATGTCCCAAAAGATTTAGAGCCAAGTCTCACTAGAAGTATATTTTTAGAAAAATTAGAGTCAAGGCTCACCAGTAGTATGTTTCCTGCTAAATTTGAGTTGAGGCTCCAGAATAGTATATTTCATGATATGATTTTGAGTCGAGACTCACCAGCATGATATTAGTTTACCTGAAAAAGTTATATTATGAGCATATATATTTTAGGAGGATTATGTTAGCCAATAAGGGTATAGGTTCAGATAAAATATGCCTCAAAACTATATATTCTAGTGTAAGATAGGATCGTATCACAGGTTTGAATGACTTCTTATTAAGCCCCTAGTAAACGCTCAGTATGGATCCATAGTTCAGTTTTGGTTTATGGCTTGGAAAGGTATAAGACCTCTTCCCCAATCAATCTAGAGATTGAACAACATAAGCTTACGTGATGTATGTCGGTTATAAAAAACTTCCTAAAATAGGAAACTCAGTTAGTTTCAAGAAATATGAATTTGGCCAAGGACACTAGTTTATAAGAGTCATTATAATGCATTGCGTATAACTTATTTAGTTCTCAGTTTTAGTTATTTAGTTGATCAATTTCAAACATTCAATTTTTACTATTGATTTATTCTTTTGGTTATATTATTAATTCAGATAATCAGAATGCCTTATATCTTACTCCCTCGGTCCCATTTATGTGGAACCATTTGACTTGGCACGGTATTTAAGAAAAAAGAAAATACTTTTGAAACTTGTGGTCTAAATTAATTCTTAGATATTTGTGTGGTTGTAAATCATTTTATTAAGGATAAAAGAGTAAATTATAAAGCTAAATTGTTTCTATTTATAATAAGGTGACATTCTTTTTAGTACAAACTAAAAAGGAAAGTGTACCACATAAAATAGGACGGAGGAAGTAATATTTAGTAATTTCACGATCTTGATGTATATCATACTCACATTCAATTATTCAGCTTTGTCAGTTATTATGATTTTTCGTATCAGCTTTATTACATATAATATATTCCATGTACATACATTAATTAGTGCTTTGTCATTTTATGATGCAAATTCAGGTACTTAGATCTATCATTAGGTGTGTTATTAGATTTAAACTCCTCAGCTTGTTGGTGAGTCCTCCTTTCATTTAGAGGACTTAGTTATGTCTAGCTCATTGGTTCATTAGTTTAGTTTTTGGAAAAGGGGTACACCATGGGCCTTGTCCCGTTAGACAATTTTTAATTCAGTTATGTCAGTAGAGGCTTTATTAGACAACTAGTATTCAATCAGTTTAGTGTATTAAAATTTTAGTTTTATGATATGTCTCAATTGTAGATGTGTGTTTTACTTTTTTAGTACATTGAATCATTAGTTATGTTTTCAAAGCTACCACTTATTTTTAGTATATCTTTTAGTAGAATACCAGACCAAGAGTTTGCTCAAGTCACTAGTGGTTTTGGGTGCCGCCCATGCCTACAGTGTAGGCTCAAGATGTGATAGTGTGATTGTCTTTACGTACATATGCATTGATGGGAGTACTCTACTCGTGAATCCAAAGGTTTTGGATGTTCTAAATTGGGGAAAGAGCCTTGTCTAAGTTGAAACCATTATCGGGTGTAGTTCCTTAGTATAGTTTAAAAGTAGTTTGAGTTGTAGGTGTTGCTCAAAACATAGAGATTTAATTGTCATAGTGGCTATACGCTTCAAGTCTAGGATGCTACCATAGAGTCGCTCATAGAAATTTTAGGTTGGTATTGTTTTATCGGGTGTTGACATTGTAATTCCTATTGTGAATTCATGTTGTTTGTATGCAGTCATCCATAGATATGCGCTTGTCTTTTGGAATAGATGTAATTTCCTATGAGGCTATGGTCTTTGGGGATATGCATTGGATTAGAGTGTATGCCTACACTATTATTGCCTATGGGACTATATAGAACAAAGTGTATGCATATACTATGATTGCCTATGAGGCTATGGCCTGACGGGATATGGGGATCCATGTGGCATGGCTTCCTAGCATATGTATTACATTGCATTCATTATCATTTATTTGTGATTGTATCTTTGTATTGTTCATAGCTATATATCAGGCCTATGAGCTATGCTTGTGTTATGACCCTTCCGGTCATCTTCGCATTTACGCATTTATTGCACTGTAGAGCATTCTTGTAGCGGCCATAAGTCATTTATGGCTTGCTAGGACCGGTGGTTTGGTGCCCTGACCTCCAGAGCTAACTGAACTGTCAGAATTCAATTTCGAGCATGTTATCTAAGAATGTTGACCAAAGTCAATGATATTGTAAGTTTAAGCTCTAAAACAGGCAAACGTCCAAAACGACCAAATGAACGACCAGGGCACCGAACTACCGGTCCCAGTAAGCCATAAATGACTTGGGGCCGCTATATGAAGGCTTTAATAGTACAATGAATGCGTAAATGCGAAGATGACTGAAAGGGTCATCACAACATCCACTACTAAAAAGGCTTTCGTCCTCGAAAGTCAAGAAGAAGGGAGTTCATGAAGGCTTGAACAACTGCGGATACTGAGCTCGCAACTCATTCTCGGTCTCCCAAGTAGACTCCTCGATCGGATGATGTCGCCACTGAACTTTCACAACCAAAATCTCCCTAGATCTCAATCTCCTGATATTTCTGGCTAGAATAGCTATCGGCTCCTCAACAAATGATAACCTCTCATCCAACTGAATCAAATCCCAATGAAACACATGAGACTCATCTGGCACATACCGACACAACATCGAGACATGGAAGACTGGGTGAACTGCTGGAAATATCAGAGGTAAGGCTAACATGTAGGCAACACTACCAATGCGCTGTAGAATCTCAAACGACCCAATAAACCTTGGGCTAAGCTTGCCCGCCGACCAAATCTCATCACGCCCTTCATGGGCGATACTCGGAGGAAAACTCGATCACCAACACTGAACTCCAAGGCACGAAGCCTATGATCGGCGTAGCTCTTCTGCCTACTATGGGCCGCTTTAAGTATATCCTGAATCAAACAGACTTGGTCCAAGGAATCTCTAAGTAAGTTTGTACTCGGCGGTCTGGACTCCAACCCATCATACCAACCAATAGGCGATCTGCAACGCCTACCATATAAAGGCTCGAAAAGTGCCATGCCAATGCTCGAATGAAAGTTATTATTATATGCGAACTCGACCAATGGCACGAACTGATCACATGAACCTCCAAAGTCAAGTACACAGGCCCGAAGCATGACCTCCAGGACCTGAATAATCCTCTCAGATTGGCCATCTGTCTGAGGATGGAAAGCAGTACTAAGATGAACCTCCGTACCCAAATCCCTATGTATAGCTCTCCAAATCTGAGATGTGAACTGAGTGTCGCGTCTGAAAAGATAGAAGCTGGGACCCCGTGCAACCGTACAATCTCACAAATATAGATCTGAGCTAACCTCTATGCCCCGTAGGAAGTCTGAACCGGCAAGAAAAGCGCTGACTTAGTCAGCCTATCAAAGATCACCCAAATGGAATCAAACCTTCGAGTAGTACGATGTAAACCAACAACAAAGTCCATAGTAATACCTTCCCACTTCCACTCAGGAATGGAAAGTTGTTGCATCAAGCCACCCAGTTTCATATGCTCGAACTTAACCTGCTGATAGTTCAAGCACCGAGATAGAAACTCTGCCACGTCCCACCTCATACCACTCCACCAGTAGAGTTGTCTCAAATCTCTGTACATCTTTGCTGCGCCAGGATAAATGGAGTATCTAGAATAATATGCCTCGCGGAGTATCAACTGTATCAAATCACCAACACTCGGGACACAAAGTCAACCATCAAACCTCAGAATACCATAAGAACCCAAAGTAGCCCAGCTGGCCTCACCCCGAACTACCTGATCACGAAGGTCACACAAACTCTTATCCTCGAACTGTCGACTCTGAATCTGATCAACGAGAGCAGAGCAAACGCTAACACTGGCAAGAACTCTGCTGGGATTAGATAAGTCAAGCCTAACCAGACAGTTAGCCAAGGACTGGATGGACAAGGCCAACGATCGCTCAGAAACTTAAAGTGAAGCTAGGATACCCATACTCACCGCCTTCCGACTCAAGGCATCTTCTACCACGTTTGCCTTGCCCAAATGGTATAAAATAGTGAAATCGTAGTCCTTCATCAACTCAATCCATCTCCTCTACCTCGAGTTCAGCTCGCGGTGACTTATAATGTACTGAAAACTATGATGGTCGGTGAATATCTCACAATGAACTCCATATAGATAGTGTCTCTCGATCTTGAGCGCGAATACTATCGCCGCCAACTCTAAGTCGTGAGTGGGGTAGTTACGCTCGTGAACCTTCAACTGCCTTGATGCATATGCTATCACTCGATCCTGCTCCATCATCACACAACCAAGACCGACCCCTGAAGCATCACAATACATGGAGAAACTCTGACCCTCATTCGGCAAAGTCAAAACTCTAGCTGAAGTCAATAAGGCCTTTAGCCTCTGGAAGCTATCCTCGCATTGATCGAACCACTGAAATGGAACATCTTTCCTACAAGGGTGTTCCTATGGAAGAAAATCCCTCAACAAACCGTCTGTAATACCCAGCTAACCCAACAAAGCTGCGAACCTCGGTAGGAGTAGTACGTCTAGGTCAATCACGAACTGCAGAAATCTTACCTGGATCAACTCTAATGCCATCCTTAGACACCACGTGCCCTAAGAATGCAAGTGACTCTAACCAAAACTCACACTTTGAGAACTTGGTGTAAAGCCGATAAGCTCTCAAAGTATGAAGTACAGTCCTCAAGTGCTGCTCATGCTCATCTCTACTCCTCGAGTATACCAGGATGTCATCAATGAAGACTATCACGAACATATCTAAGTACGGGCTAAGCACCCTGTGCATCAAGTCCATGAAGGTTGCAGGGGCATTAATCAACCCAAAAGATATCACCAGGAACTCATAGTGGTCGTAACGTGTCCTAAATGTTGTCTTAGGGATGTCCTCCGCCCTAATCCTCAACTGATGGTAGACGGACCTCAAATCAATCTTCAAAAACACGATGTAACCCTGAAGCTAATTAAATAAGTCATCAATCCTAGGCATCGGATACTTATTCTTCATTGTCACCTTATTCAACTGCCGATAATCAATACACATCCGCATCGACCCGTCCTTCTTCTTCACGAAGAGAACATGATCACCCCAAGGAGACATACTCGGTCTAATAAACCCCTTAGCTAACAAATCCTGGAGCTGCTCCTTAAGCTCTCTTAACTCAGAAGGAGCCATACGGTAGGGAGGAATATAAATGGGTCTGGTGCCTGGCTCTAACTCAATGGAGAAATCAATATCCCTCTCAAGTGGAAGGCCTGGTAGGTCGGTAGGAAACACATCTAGGAAGTCTCTAACTACATGAACAGCCTTAGGAGACATAGGGTCAACACTAGCATCTCAGACATATGCTAGATAAGCTAAACACCCACGGTATATCATCTTTCTAGCTCGAAGACAAGAAATGATCCACGGCTATGGTATCGGTCTTGGCATATCTATCCAAAATCGCATTGTAAGGGGATAACCAGTCATGCCTAGTATCACATCAAAATCCAACATATGAAGTATCATCAAGTCAGCCCAAGTGTCCAAATCACCAACAGATATCACACAGGATCTCACAATCCGATCCACTACTAAAGAATCTCCTACTGGGGTCGAAACAGAAACAAGAACAAACAATGGCTCACTAGCCAACCCCAAACAAGGCAGAAAGTAGGAAGATATATATGAACAAGTGGATCCAGGATCAAACAAAGCATGAGCTTGCTGACAGCATACATAAATTGTACCTGTGATCACAGCATCCGAGCCCTCACTTCCGATCTCCTAGGGACCGCATAGAACTGACGACGACCTCCACCTGCCCAACCGCCATCCCTACCACCTGCTCTGCCATGTGGGGAACCACCCCTAGCCTGACCACCAACCCCTCTAGATAGAGGCTGAACTGCTCGCAGCGTCTCGACTGGCTGAACTATACCGTGCTGGAGGCAATCTCTAGTAAAGTGACCAACCACACAACTAGTATAGCAATCCCCTGACGACCTACTCGGTCAGAATGAACCAGCAGAACCCGAATGGCCAACACAGTCTGATGCCCCAAAATCTGTCTCTCTTGATGGCTGACCACTGTGAACTTGCTGACTTCTCTGACCCTACTCAAACTGAGAACCAGAAGCCTGAAGTGATGCCTGTACCGGTCGGCTAGACTTACCCTGATGCTGCTGCGGCTGATAACCTCGGCCCCACTGGCCTGAACCTCTACAACTATGCCTAGAACTACTGTAACCACCGTAATGTTGAGGCCTATTATCTTTGGCCCTGGTGTCATCACGATGCGAATCCTCAACTGTGCGGGCATAATCTACAATGGCCTGGAATGTCCGACCGCTAGAAACGAGTATCTCTGCAGGCTCTCTGAACTCTCTTTGTAACCCTCAAAAAATCTACGGACTCTGTCGGCCTCAATAGCCATAATCATTGCTCCAAAGGGAGCAAGCTGATGGAAGTGGGTCTCATACTTCGAGACGGTCATAGTATCCTTAGAAAGTCTAGTGAACTCCTCCCTCTGAAGCTCTTAATTGCTCTGTGGCAAGAACTTGGCCATAAAGGCCTCATGGAACTCAAACCAGGTCAAATGAGGTGATGTACAAGGCCTGCAAGTAACCTGCGCTCTCCACCATAACTTCGCTGGACCCTCTAGTAGATATGCAGTACATCCAACCCCGTGGGTATCCAAAAAGCTCAAATGATGCAGCATCTCCTCACAGGTAGTGATAAAGTCATGTGGGTCCTGACCCTGTGTACCAGCAAACCTCGGCGGTGATAATCTCAGAAACTTACCCAATGCCTTCTGATCCTTTTCTGTCATAGTGGGGCGGGGAGCAAGAGGCTAGGAAACCAATGGAACTAGAACAACCTCAGCACGGGGAACCATAGTAACAGGCTGCGCTCCTGAATTCTGAACACCCAGGGCTACCCCCCTAAGCGGATATTTGTGCTGCCTCTGAAGGTCTCTCTCCAATCATACCCAGAAGCTGAAGTAACAAACCTCGAATATCTGAAGACTGAGCTATGGCTGAAGTTGGCATAGAAGCTTATGCTGGAACTGGTACTGGAGCTGGTGGTACCTGGGTTGTCCCCGGGTCCACATGCTGCTGCTCTGGAGCTAACTCTAGCTCTACCTCAACTCTAGAAGCTCTAGCAGGTGTCGCCACTTTGGGGAGCTCTCGACTCCTACCCCTACCCCGATGAGCACCCTGCCCCCAGCTAGAGTCGGAGGTGCAGGGGCAGGAGGCTCTCCTCCTCCAGAAGCTGAAGATCTCATACGAACTATCTACAGAAGAGTGAACCAGAATAAGTGAGATTTCTAGAAACTTTCAAGGATACTACGCACGAAAGAGGAACAAGAACAGTCCATTTTTCTAAGATGTCACTATAGCTTCCCGAAGATTGAGTATGGACGTCTCCGCCCCGATCCGCAAGAATCTACTAGATATTGGCTCCTATACCGATGACACCAGTGAACCTAGAGCTCTGATACCAAGCTGTCACGACCCAATTTATCGGTCATGATGGCACCTACAACTCCCTAGTAGGCGAACCAATCCCCGTAGCCCGGAACGGTTAGTAATGGGCTACCTTCTAACAGTTTAAGCAGAAGCTTCAGTAAATAAGCGGAAGCAAGGTCATAAGAAGAAGAAAATAGATAACAAGAGTAATACATATAAAATGCGAAAACTAAGCCAAACCCAAAACCTGTTATCAAAGAGTATAAGAGCTGAACTCCATCAGGAGTACAAAGGTCCAAAAGTCATATATACACAATGTCTCCGAAACTCTAAGAGTACAAAATACACCAAGGATAACTAAAGTCAAGATCTGAACGCCAAGAGCTCACCCTCAGCCTGGATAATCCAAAAACTGCACCCCGCACGAGTCTCCGATGCGCTAACGGTGATGGTCCACGCTAGGGTCTGCACTAGAAGATGCAGAGGGTAGGGTGAGCACTAAATGCGAAGCACAAGGTACCTAGTAGGTATCATAGGCTGACTGGGCACATATAAATTAAAAAGGGCAATAGCAAATATAATAGAAATAAACAGCCACAGAAATCAATGGTAAAGTACACAGGAACTAGCCCAAAGGGAAGACAACAGAAAGCAACAAGCAAGGCTAGCAAGTATAATATATACATGGCAAACAGATGTGAAAATAAGAACGACGCACCTGAGAGCCTCGCAAAAAAAATTAGTATATATGGGTAAGTTCTAACAAAGGGCGGTATACCGGTAACCTCAAGTATAGAGAAGGGGAGGGAAGGATAAAGTAGACATGCTCGATAAACAGAATAGATAACCAGAAAAACCATATCACACTCAATCCAGCAGTAACATCCTAGAAAGTCCAGTCCCACACTTATAACCGTAGTAGAGAAAAAATCTGTAATAAAGTAAAGTGAGTCTTCCTACAGTCCCTCGGCCACCCATACAACCGAGGAACACAATCAAGTGAAAAAAAATTCTCTGGCATCCCATACTACTAGATCGTACAATCAACAAACAGCAAACAACAAACAAGGGTGAAATAGAACCTTTGTATGTACCTCCTCCAGTGCTGATCAGGCCCAGCAGACAGGATCCATGGAAGTACACAACAGGTATACCTCTACTCCAACGTATACCCTTCCCCTCGGCACACGCAGCCTAAAGCCTCAGGCCCGAAGCAGCAAGGTCCATGGAGGTCGCGGACCCCATACTCAAACTCAGGATCAAAACGTGTCCTCTGGAATCGAGTCCGGGTTCAAGACACTGGCTAAGTCTCAAATATGCATGCCTAGACCCTGTCTAGGACTAAAACAGTGAAAAAGATATCTCAAAAACTCTTCCAAGGGTGCTCGGGCACAACCGGGTCTAAAACAGTAGTAAAAACATCTCAGATGCTCGACCCGGCCGAGCCTGATATCATTTAAAATCAGTAAGAAAATTCAGCTAGCACTCCGACCCGGTCGAGTCTAGCAATAGTAGTAAATCGTGACAAAACCATATTTTTAACCTTCTTTTACCCCAAGAAGATCCACGTATCAAGTCAAATAATTTCTAAATATAATTTCATCGAAAACAGGCCCCCGGGGCCATGCAAGGTTTAGAAAAATCAGTTTTCGTAGGCCCAAAGCCAAAAACTGTAATACAATATGGAAAAACCTCTTTATATGCATGAAAATAATATGATCAACCCAAATAGCTGCCCGACAGCTCACAATCAACCTAACGGCCCTGCACAGGCTCCGAAGCTACTCAGCAAGCATAACCTGCCTAGAAGGATATTTCTATGTCCGGGACTCGCGAACATTCCCAATAATCTCACCTTCTATGTTCCAGAGTCAACAAGACCTCACGGGGTCACAAGGGTAATAAATTATCAACTAATAGGAATACTACGCACAACGGAGGAAAGAAATAGGACGAATCATGGAAAAGCAATGAAGGTCTGTGGTACCAATCTAATAACCCAACCCAAGGATGCCAACTAGTATAATTTTACCCGATATATGCGAAGTCTTGGGAGTTAAGTCGTAACCTACCTGTCGTCCGACGACAATCTATGGGAACGGCGATATCCGAGGCCGAGCTGCTCCGAGAAGCTCCAAACGGAATCAAACTATCAAATTCATGAATAAAATGTTAAGACAAGTCTAACGATACCCATATTGCTACAATTATAGCCGGGTCAATATCCGGGTCAAAAGCAGGCCTGTGGGGCCCATAACCTGAAACTAAAAATGAAAAGAACCACGATGACCCCAACAATGCCAAGAAGGAATGATCCAAATTTGAGAAGAATTGGACAAGAGAACGTCACCAAAACATCCCGCCCATGTTGGGGATTAAAGAATGAAAATTTCGAAAATAAAAATAGAAATTGGGCAAGAATTACTTACCAAAATGATGAAAAATCAGCCCAAGACGGATAAAACTTCACACCCACAAACATGCAAAATCTTTGGGGGAAGAATCTATCACAAAATCCAAGCTTTGGATGAGCATCAATGGAGGAATTAAGAGAAAAACTGAAGAAGGCAAGTTGGGGTAGATGACTTACCAAGAGGCGAAGAACTACAGATAATCGACAAACAAATAATTCCCAAAGTTTTAGAACTAAATTGGAGCAAAATGGTGGAGAGAATTTTGAGTTTTAGAGTGAGAAAAGTGAGGAGAAGTGGCTGGAAAAAATGAATTTCCAGCTATTTATAGCTGCTGGCAGCAGCTGATTTTCTGCAATTTTAAAAAAACTCGACGGGGCATTTTGAGCATAATCAGAAACCGATATTCAAAAACCAATAATTCTAATAGAGTGAAAACGACGTTCCGGACTCATCGGAATCGATGAAACTTTTATATGAGGTCGTTTCAGAGAAATGTTGACCCAAGTCAACACAAACAAAAAGGAACTCAAAGGCTCGAAATGAGTCCAACTCACCCGGAACCTGAAACAACCATCTCTCTAGCCCAAACTCAATATTATGGAGCTGATGGAATCGTCAGATTTCGAATCTGACACTCCGATCATCAAAAGTCACCCAAAGTTACAATTTCAACTCCAAATGGCCTTAAAACTGAGAAAACCACACAAAACCCACACCGGAAGTTCTCAGGTCTCAACTAACGGTCCAACTAGAACAAACTCATCGCTTTGGAGCTAGCGAAACTGTCAGAATTCAATCCAAGCACGTTAGCTAAGAATGTTTACCAAGGTCAACGATATTCTAAGTTTAAGCTCTAAAACAGGCGAACGGCCAAAACGACCAAACGAACGACCAGGGCACCGAACTACCGATCCCAGCAAGCCATAAATGACTTGAGGCCGCTATAGGAAGGATCTAACAGTACAATGAATGCATAAACATGAAGATGAATGGAAGGGTCATCATATTACATCTCCCCTATTAACGTTGAATTTGTCCGACAAAGGCATTTTCTCCGACAAACCCATATTTTATTTCGTTCATGGCTGCTTTATTTGTCTTGCTTGCTTCTTTGACCCTTGCTATTATTGCTCTATGTTATTTTACTGGGTATTGTTGTCTCTAACTCTTGGGACTGTTTTGCACCAATTTTTAATTTATCGGGCGAGCCACTATTGTTTGTTACTGTTTGATGCTTAACTAGATGATTTTGTCCTTCTCCTTTACTAATTTTAATATTACATTAATAATGAACAAGATACTACATAAATTGTCCAATGAAAAAAACTTCCGTCGATTTTTTAGGCCTCCACAATAAACAGACGAATACATATATAGTTACGTAGTGAAAAAAAATAAAATTTGGGCGATGACAAAATATTACAAGGATGAAATAAAAAGTTTTATGATTCGTATCTTGGAAAGATGATCTCGGATGGCCAACCGATGCTTCACAGTCATGGCGTATCTAAAACTTAGTACAACTACATATCCGAACCCACACTATAATAAAATTCTATTTTCTTATATTTGCATACATATACATATTCTTCTAATTTATTTTTGATAAATATTTATTTGTTATAGATATTTTTACTAAGTGTTTATACAGGTACGTGAATGCTTCCTGAAGACAACAATTAAAAGGAGTTTGATGATCTTCCAAAAATTCATTGCTTTTACTTACATTCTTGTAATTGTATAAAAGATAAAGTATAGTGAAAACTTTGCTTTCGGGGCTTTGGGAGGGTGTCCTTTTATTTACTTATTCATTATTACGCGTATAGGCAAAGTTAGGCCGTGAATACTTTACGAATCAATTAGTTTAACTTAGATAATTAATTCACATTTTATCTTACACAAATATTAGGACGTATTTTTTTTAATCTTACTTCTAATTAGTTTTACTTTACAAATAATCCTTTTACATATTCTTTTGTTAAAAAACTTTTAAAATTAATATTTTTTTCTCATTCTTAAATTCATTTTTTCTTGCAAAAGTGAAACAATACTTACAAACGCAAGTCAATTGATATAATCATCGTACAATCTTTTCGATACATTTTCTTTACATTATACATGTTTTTATACATCTTTTACATTCCTTACTCAATGTATTTACTCTTATATTATTTGTACTTAGAAATATATTACTTACACATTTTTTATATATATTTCATAGTAATATCTATTCTTTTATATTAACATATCTACATACTTTTCATATTAACAATATACATTCTTTTACACTCTTTTATATACTTTCTTATATACAAATCATACATACAAAATTTTCTCATACATATAAAAATATATTTTTACACTCTTATGCACATATTTTAAAATTATTCTTTGCACACATATATATATTTTTCTATCGTTCATATTTATACTTTTCAACAAATAAACTTTTACCTCCTCTCTCTTTAAAAAAATAATTTAGCCGGGTACCACATTTGTGGATTTCGAAAGATGCCTAACACCTTTCCTTCAGAATCATTTGAACCCTTACCTAGAATTTCAATTAGTTTTCACAGATTAAAACACGAGTCATACATATAAATATTCAAAATAGATTTCATTATTTTCCTTAAAAATTAGGTGGTGACTCTGTACATAATTAAATTCTTTTAGAGTTCATAAGTTGTGTTTTATCTAACCTTGGTAAAAATAGGGCATGACAGAATGGTGACTCCGCTGGGGAACAACCAGGTTCTAACCATGATAGACTCAATTTTAAATTGAGGGAGGTATTTCTGTTCACATTTTCATATATTGATTATTTAATTCTTCGATTATTTTTGGCACACTGTGAATTGTATATGTTATTTGTATTGTACACATAAATTTTTTGTCTTTGCTTACACATAAATTCTTTATATTATTCTTTGATTCATTATTTACTTTATACTGTAGATATGTATTCAAAATACTTCTACACATTATTTATTTAATTATCACAATATTTCTATCGAGTCTTGGCTTCTTTGGATTTAAATTTCTATCATACTCCTCCAAAACTTCTTTGGATTCTTTAATTTCAGAGTCGGCGCGTTTAAATTACTACGCGTCTTCTCGCAGTTGTCCGAATATTCTTTATAAACTTAGGTGAATCTGCTCTTAGAATTCTTAGGTCGTTGTACATACGATCGTCACTTTAGTCGGATGAATTTTTATTCTTTATTTGTTATATATTTTTATTTGATACCTGCTCTTTGTTTATTACATATTCTGTGTTTTTATAATTTTGTGCATATTTTTAGTTTATACATACAAATATATATACACACGTCATCTTCGTCCTCGTTCATTTTATCTAATGATTTTGGTTGATTTATGTTGAGCATGGGACCTTTTCAATCCCTCACATTCGTTCTCGGTCTCTAAGACCATCCTTCACAATTTATCATCTTTTCTCATACCCATTGTCGATCTTCAATCCCTCACATTCGTTCTCGGTCTCTAATACCATCCTTCACAATTTATCATTCTTTCTCATACCCATTGTCGATCTTTACGATCACTCTTTTGGACTTCATCATTCTTTTTCAAGAAATTACCAATATAGCTTTTTACATTCTTCTCATCTTTGTACCATACATTTTTATTGTCAAAAACTCTCACTCATAGCTCTATTTTTTTTTCAATACAATCACTCATAGCAATTATATAAATTACGTACAATTACGTATGTGTTTGAACTACGTTTTGACCTGATTCTTGTCCTGGCGAGATACGTAGGCAACCCTACATAAGGGTTCGCTCTTTCACTATTTAAAAATAATTTCTTTAGAATTAAAAAAAAACTGGGGATTTTTTTTTGAAATAGTTCAAATACGCTCTCTAAAATTCTACTAATAGCGCAAATCAACAATTCTCTCAAATCCAAATCTCCCTGATATCAGTGCTAATAATGACCTTACTTTCAAACCTTCACTCGACTTTGATCCTAGAACATAGGACATAAGTTTTTTTCCCTCCTGAGCGTCTTAGATTATGAAATATGGCATTTCAACTTTCACTTTTGAGAGTCCAACACTCCCCCATTCATTCAATTCTTTCGACAACGGTGAAATAATATAAAATCTTTGCCAAGATTCTCTTTCTTAGTAATCTTTTCAACGTACTAGAGTAGTAATAAAATTCTATCTACATTTTCACATCCACCCTCTCAATTTCCTGATCAGAGTAATTTCAAAGCTCCTTGTCTGCAATTGGTCTCCTCTCATCTGCCTGTTGCACCATTTTTTTTCAAGAACAATCACATGTTCATGGCAGTCATACATATCACACCGACAAGTTCATTTTGAACTATGTTTTGACCTGATTCTCATCTTCATTCATCTCCATGAGATACGTAGGCAACCCTACATAAGGGTTTGGTCTTCCTGCTATTTTAAAATGATTTTTCTAGGACTATTGTCAGGACCTAATTTCTTGGTCATGATGACACCTACAACCCCTCAGTAGGCGAACTAATCCCCGTAGCCCGAAACAGTTAGTAATGGGCTGCCTTCTAACAATTTAAGCAGAAGATTTGATACATAAGAGGAAGCAAGGGCATAATGAGAAGAAAATAAATACAAGAGAGATATAAACAAGTGGAATCTAAACCAACCCAAAACCTGGTATCAAAGCGTATAAGAGCTGAACTACACCAGGAGTACAAAGGTCCAAAAGTCATATATACACAATGTCTCCAAAACTATAAGAGTATAAAATACACCAAGGATAACTTTAGTCAAGATCTGAACGCCAAGAGCTCACCCTCAGCCTGGATGATCCAAAAACTGCACCCCGCACGAGTCTCCAACATGCTAACGGCGATGGCCCATGCTAGGATCTGTACCAAAAGATGCAGAAGGTAGGGAGAGCACCAAATGAGAAGAATAAGGTACCCAGTAGGTATCATAGGCCAACTGGGCACATATAAAGTAAAAGAGCAATAGCAGGCAGAGTAGGAACAAACAGTCACAAAATTCAATGAAAAGCACACAGGAGCTAGCCTAGAGGGAAGACAGCAGAAACAATATATAAGGCTAGCATATAGAATATATACACACAATAGGCACATGTGAAAGTAAGGACAACGCACGTGGGATCCTTGCAAAAACAATATGTATAAGAATAAGTTCTAGAAATGGGCGGTATACCGTTACCCTCAAGTATAAGGAAAAAGGGAGAGAAGAATAAAGGTAGACATGCTCGAAATACAGAAATTAATAACCAATCAAGTCATATAAAACTCAATCCAGGAACTCAACACCTCATAGTAATCATGCTCATACTCAATCGTAACTGGGAAGAATATCGGAATAAAGTAACAAGAGTCTACCTACAGTCCCTCAGCTGCCCATACAACCGAGGAAGGCAATCAAGTAAAAACAAACCCTTCGGCATCCCATACTACCGGAGCGTGCAATCAACAAACAACAAACAAGGGTGGTATCTCAAACAATGGATGATATGATGCAAGAAAACCTCGGGGTGAAATAGAACCTCTGTATGTACCTCCTCCAGTGCCGATTGGGCCCAGCAAGCAGGTTCCATAGAAGGACACAGTTCGTATACCTCTGCTCCACTGTGTACCCTTCCCCCATCACACGCAGCCCAAAGCGGCAGGCCCAGAGCGACAAGGTCCATGGAGGTCCCGGACCCCATACTAAAACTCAAAATCAAAACGTGTCTTCCAGAATTGAGTCCGGGTTCAAGCCAGTGGATAACTCTCAAATATTCATTCCTATACCCTGTCTAGGACTAAAACAGTGAAAATGATGTCTCAAAAACCGTTCCAAGGGTGCCCGGGAACAATCGGGTCTAAAACAGTAGAAAACATATCTCAGATGCTCGACCCGGCCGAGCCTGATCATTTCAAATCAGTAAGAAAACTCAGCTAGCACTTCGACCTGGTCGAGTCTAGCAATAGTGGTAAATCATGATGAAACCATATTTTAACCTTCTTTTACCCTAAGAAGATCCATGTATCAAGTCAAATCATTTCCAAATCCAATTTCATCAAAAATGGGCCCCCGGGGCCATGCAAGGTTTAGAAAATTAGTTTCCGTTGTCCCGAATCCAAAAACCATAGTAAAACGTGGAAAAACCTCTTTATATGCATGGAAATGATATGATCAACCCAAATAGCTTCCCGACAGCTCACAATCAACCTAACGGCCCTGTCGTCCGATGACAAGCTACAAAAATGATGATATCCGAGACTGAGCTGCTCCGAACGAGAATCAAACTATCAAATTCATGAATAAAATGCTAAGACGAGTCTAATGATATCCGTATTGCTACGCGGGTCGATAGCCGGGTAAATATCCGGGTCAAAAGCAGGCCCGCGGGGCTCACAACCAAAAACTAAAAACAAAAAGAACCACGATGACCCCAACGATGCCAAGAAGGATTGATCCAAATTTGAGAAGAATTGGACAAGGGAAGGTCACCAAAACATCCCGCCCAAGTTGGGTATTAAACAATGAAAATTTCGAAAATAAAAATAGAAATTGGGCAAGAATTACTTACCAAAATGATGAAAAATCAGCCCAAGACGGATAAAACTTCACACCCACAAACATGCAAAAGCTTAGGGGGCAGAATCTATCACAAAATCCAAGCTTTGGATGAGCATCAATGGAGGAATTAAGAGAAAAACTGAAGAAGGAAAGTTGGGGAAGATGACTTACCAAGAGGCGAAGAACTACAGATAATCGACGAACAAATAATTCCCAAAGGTTTAGAACTAAATTGGAGAAAAATGGTCGAGAGAATTTTGAGTTTTAGAGTGAGAAAAGTGAGGAAAAGGGCTGGAGAAAACAAAATGACAGCAATAAATAGCTATTTTCCGCAGCTGAGTTTTTGCACTTTTTAGAAAACTCGACGGGGTATTCCGGGCACAATCGGAAACCGATATTCAAAAACCAATACTGCTAATAAAGTGAAAATGACGTTTCTGACTTAACAGAATCGACATAACTTCCATACTAGGCCATTTTGGAGAAATGTTGACCCAAGTCAACACTAACGAAAAGGAACTCAAAGGCTCGCAATGAGTCCGACTCACTTGAAACCCAAACCAACTATCTTCCTAACCAAAAATCAACATTTCGAAGCTGATGGAATTGTCGGATTTCGAATCCGGCACTCCGATCATCGAAAGTTACCTGAAGTTATACTTTCAACTCCAAATGGCCTGAAAACTGAGAAAACCACACAAAACCCACACTGGAAGTTCTCAAGCCTCAACTAAAGGTCCAACTAGACCAAATTCATCGCTCAGAGCTAAAGGAACTATCAGAATTCAATTCCGAGCATGTTAGCTAAGAATGTTGACTAAAGTCAATGATATTCTAAGTGTAAAGCTCTAAAATAGGCGAACGACTAAAACGACCAAACGAACGACCAGGGAACCAAACTATCGG
>QJPP01005913.1:0-54712 GCA_003996215.1 Jaltomata sinuosa | reverse complement strand
AGGTACATGGGCCATTGAGATTCTGCAGAGGGTTGGTAGCGTGTCTATCAGTTAGCCTTACCTCCAGTTTCAGCATATACATCCTGTGTTTCATGTTTCGATGTTGCGTCGGTATATCCCAGATGAGTCTCATGTGTTGCAGTGGGATTCAGTTCAGTTGGATGAGGGTTTAGCCTTTGTTGAGGAGCCGTCAGCTATTTTGGCCAGAGATGTCAGGAGAGTGAGGTCTCGAGAGATCCCGGTTGTTAAGGTTCAGTGGAGACACCGTCCAGTCGAGGAGGCTACCTGGGAGACCGAGAGAGATATGCGGGATCAGTATCCACAGCTATTTTAGCCTTCAGGTACCCCCTTGACCTTGACTTTCGAGGACGAAAGCCCTTTTTAGTAGTGGATGATGTAATGACCCTTTCGGTCATTTCCACGTTTAAGTTTTGAAGTCAAGCAAATCGACAAAAGATATCGTAAGACCTTTAACAAATTTTCTGAACATTGGGTCAAATGTGTCAGGGCTTTTCTCCCAGTATATAAAGAGTTAGAAGTCCCCCAAAATATCAAATCGAAGGTCTACGAGTCTAGTTTCCAACGCATAAAACCTCACGTCCAACTGATCTCGGAGTAAAGAGTTATGACTGTTTTACCGAGGACTGTCTGGCAGAAAACGGGTTGCGAACCGGGTCGCGAACCGGGTCGGGTTAAACGCGATTTAAGCCTCGACTTCACGTTTTAGAATGCCATTTCAGTTCCGAAATAGTGATAAAAAATAAGGGAGGATCCCGAGAGAATTTTTGAATATCGAAATCGTGCGTAGGCGAATTACGAGCCTAAACTTAAGAACTTTATTAGCATCGTGCGTGTATTTGAAATATTTATTTAAAATTTGAAATTGGTAAAAATTATATTATTATTTTCTTTCTAAAATATTTTAAAGGTTTATGAAAAATATATTTGATACGATATAAGTGTATACGTATTTATTTTATAAGGTTTTTATACTCCGTAATATTTTAACGGAGATAGTAAATTTAATTATGTTGAAAATTATTATTATAATATAGTGGGTTTTGTTGAAAATGATTTTCTATTAATTATGGTATATTTAAAATACTATAATTATTTTACCACGAATTTACGCAATACCCGAATATATACTTAGCGGAACGGGTTGGTTGCCACCTCCACTTCCACGTGGAAGTGAAGTAGGGCAGCAACCATGTGGTGGCATATTGAGTTGGCAGCATCTCAACATTTAAATGAGTGCTGCCTAATTCATATGCAATTTACATATGAAAATTGAGAATTTGCATAAGTTGCACACAACTACGTACACGATTCAATACTTCCACGTGAGAGGTTGCTGTGGGGAAAATAGATTTGGTAAAGTAAATCAATTATCTTGTCAAGTTATTCCATCCCAAATCCGATTTCGATTCCGATTTAGTTTTGGATTTTCTCGGAGTGGTTCGAGCTTGGACATCGTTGTTCCAGCAGCTTGTCGTCGGACGACAGGTAGGTTACGGTTTAATTTCCCTAGACTCCGCATATATAGAATAAAATTGTATTAATGGGCATCCTTAGGTTGGTTTATTAGGTTGGTACCACAGACCTTGACCGCTTTATTCATAACCGCCTACTTTTGTTCCCCGTTGTTTGTAGTATTTGTCGTATATTTTATTTACCCTTGTTGTCCTACGAGGCCTTGTTGACTCTGGAACATAGAAGGTGGGATTTTGGGAATTGTCCGCGAGTCCCGGACATAGAATTATCCTTCTAGGCTGGTTATGCTTGCTGAGTAGCTGTGGGCCTGTGCAGTGGTCGATAGGTTGATTGTGAGCTGCGGGGCAGCTATTGTGTGTGATCATACCATTTCCATGCATATAAAGAGGTTTTATCCATGTTTTACTGTGGTTTTGGCTTCGGACCTACTGGCACTGTTTTCTAAACCTTGCATGGCCCGGGGGGCCATTTTTGATAGAAATGATTTGGAAAATGGTTGATTTCACTTGTGGAGATTTTTGGGCAAGAAAGTAAAATTATGTTTAAAATCATCAGTTTTATGATTATCGCTAGACTCGGCAGGGCCGGGGTGCTAGTTGAGTTTTCTTGTTACTTGAGATGATTTTTTAGCCTCGGTTGGACCGAGCACCTGAAATGACTTTTTACTGTTTAGACCCGGCTACGCCCGGGCACCCTTGGAGGGGGTTTTGAGATATTTTCCTACTATTTTTAGTCCTGGACAGGGTCTGGGCATGCATATTCGAGATTGGGTCTCTATCTTGATATCGAGACTGGGTCTCTATCTTGATACATGTTCTGATACTGAGATTTAGTATGGGGTCTGGGACCTCCATGGACCTTGCTATCCGGGCCAGGGGCTACGGGCTGCATGTGCTGGAAGAGGGGTATACGGTGGAGTAGAGGTATAGGGGCAGAGTCCTTCCATGGAACCTACCTGCTGGGCCGGATCGGCGCCGGAGGAGGTACATACAGAGATACTATGGCACTTGAGATTTTCATGCATCATATCATTCATGGTTCGAGGTTCCACCCTTGTTTGCTGTTTGCTGTTTGTACGCTCCGGTAGTATGGGATGCCGGAGGGTTTGTTTTCACTTGTTTGTGTTCCTCAGTTGTATGGGCGGCCGAGGGACTGTAGGTAGACTTTTGCTTTTTACTTATAGCATTGTTCTCTATTATGGATAAGTATGAGATTAGTATGATTAGTTGAGTTGATTCTTGTCTCTGAGCATGCTTATTATTACTCTTCCTCTCTTCTTCTTACACTTGAGGTTACCGGTATACCGTCCATTTCGTAAACTTATTTTGTATACACTGTTGTTGCAAGGACCCCAGGTACGTTGTTCTTACTTCCACCTGCGTCTATGATGTGTATATTCTTCTTACTAGCCTTATATGTGGTTCTGTTGATTTCCCTCTGGGCTAGTTCCTGTGTATCTTTCGTTGATTTCTGTGACTACTTGCTTCCATTCTATCTATTACTACGCTTTTATCTTATATGTGCCCAGTCGGCCTATGATACCTACTGGGTACCTTATGCTTCGCATTTGGTGCTCACCCCTACCCCATGCATCTTTGGGTGCAGATCCTAGCGTGGGCCATCGCCGTTAGACCGTTGTGATTCGTGCTTGGAGATCTGTTGGAGACTACTTCAGGCTGAGGGTGAGCTCTTGGCGATCGGAGCTTAGCTTTAGTTTATCTTTTGCTTCATGTATTCTATTACCATTCAGAGACATCTGTATATATTCTTTTGGTTTATTTGCACTCCATGAATGTAGTTGGGCTCTGTACTATGATACCAGGTCTTGGGGTTTGGTTTAGTTTCCGCATATGTACATATATTTATATCCTTGTTATCTATTTTATTCGTCTTGTTCCCTTATTTGCTAGATAGTAGCCCATTACTAACTGTTCTGGGCTACAGGGATTGGTTCACCTACCGGGGGTTGTAGGTGCCATCATGACCGAGAAATTGGGTCGTGACAACTGCACCCCAAAATAAAGAACTAGAAAAAAAATATCAAGTTAGAGGTGACGTGCGCTGAGCTGTACAGACCGCACAAGCCATTGTGCGCATCGTACCTCCAACGTATCACCAAGAAGAAAGCTAGTCCAAGTTTGAGCATGAAATCAGTTGGTGTGAAGCAACATGTGATGCGCATAAGAGCTTGTGCGAATCGCACATCATGGCACACCAAGGTAAATTTGAAAATTTTGTTTGACCTACCCATTGATCGACCCGACCAGGTGACTATTCTTTTTCTTTTTCCTCTATTAAAAATGTCAACCTCCTTATTTTTCTTCCACATTCTCCTCAAACCTCCATAATTCTCTCTCAAAATTCCCTAAAATTCCCTCCATCTTCTCCCAAACTCTTCTCCTCCTCTCACCCAAGTCTCCGCCTCCACTCCTTACCATTGTTTCCACTGTCCCTCTCTGAGCAAAAGGTTGGGTCTCCATTGTTGGTATTCAAAAGCTAATATTTGCTTCTCTCCCTTTAATATTTACTTGTGGTATGTTCCCTGACATTAAATATGTATTTTTATGTTGATTGGTAACTCATATTTTGAAGCATACTCCTTTGTTCTTCTATTTTGATTTAGGGTAAGATCCAAAAATTTTGGGTCCCCAATTTTGGGTTATATTGTTGATTTTGCTTACGATTACCTTGGTAGAACTTGAACTTATGATGATGCATGTTATTTGTGGTAACTTTTAACCTTAAAGATCTGTGTTTTGGGTGAAGTCTGAGTAACCCACTTGTGTTGGTGCATGATTTGGCCCATATGATAGATTAGGTGACGTCATTCTTAAGGAAAAATCGTTATCTTCATGAGGTTTTTGTTAGAATTTGTTGTTTGGCGCTGAAATTGCTAATACCATTGTTCCCATGATCTACTTAAATTCATTTTTCTATTGTATATGTTGGGGGCATGAAATTATTGTTAAATAAATGTGCCCATTGGTTGTAATTGGAGACTTGACGTCCCCAATGATAGACGTGGTAACGTCCTTCTTAAGGGAAATCGTTAAATTCTTCTTTAGGCTTTAAATTGTGTTAATAGATACCCAGGAAGTCTAAGTACTCGGGTGATTTGGTTTTGGTCATAGCATGTGTTTCCCTGCTAATTAGTTGTTGGTGTCGTTTCTTGGTGCCAAATGCTTGACACGAATCTTGCTTTATGAATCACATGCGTAAAACACAAAGAACACAAGGAACCAAAAAGTTCCAATTGTTCCCTTGTGTGTTTCACATGCGACACGTAGGTTTTGATGTACAAAACGCATAAGGGACCGCACACCTCTGAAAAATGCTGCCAGTTCACTGATTTAAAGGGCGAAGCTTGGTACGATGCGCACTTTGGCTGGTGCGGTTCACACCAACTTTCGCACCTCAGAGCAAAAATCACTACAAGTATCTGTTAGCTCATGCGAAGGCACGTGCGATGTGCACAACCCTTGGTGCATTTCGCACGTGGGTCGCATGAGCCATCTGTTATCTATTTTGTTTTTCTTCTTCATTGCATTCCATTCCTTTTTATTAGTTAACTTCTTTTAAGATTTCTTCTTTTACATATGTCAAAAATACAAAAAGATTTTGATTTTACTTTGAGTACTCACAATCTCCATGTATAGACTATGTCTTCTAGCGAGGGAAACACAGGGCGCATTCCAAAGAAGCTATCAGCTGCGGAAGAGGCAAGATTTCATTTTGGGGTTAAGGGAATGAAGGTCATCTATGACCGTGATAAGAAAAGAACCTTTAACGAGGAGCAAAACTTTAACTTGCCTGCAGTTGAGGAGGAGCTACCCAATATCCACTAATAATTTGCTGACTGAGAGTGGCAACCATTCCAAGATGTAATTGGAAGGTACTATGAGGAGCTAGTTCAGGAGTTCATTCCTGCATATCAAGCCACGCAGGATTCTAAAGGTTATAAGGGGAATGTGGAGAGGTTCCCTAACTTGGATTCAGTCATCGCTCGGGGCAAGAAATTTTACATCACTCCAGCTGACATAAATGCCATTTATTGTGGTAACCCAATCGAGCCCACACCTGCACTCTTGGCTAAGTTGACTGCCGAACCAAAGCCATATTAGGAGACTACCCATATACTTGCTCATGACACTCCTATTTGGGCCACTATAGGGGGTGATATTATGAGGAGGACTTTATACTTTGAAGCCCGTCTCTGGTATTACCTTATCCGTATCTTATTCATGCCATCACAAAATGATCAGAAGATAACTCAGGATGGAGCCATTCTGGTTGCAGCTATTATGACGGGAGAACATGTCAACTTTGGGGAAATCACGGCTATAGTAATAAGAGAAAGCATGTAGGGGCGTTGATTCATTCCCTTTCCCGGTGCTTATTAGAAAGCTTTGTGCTAAGGCCGTTATCCCCTACTTTAGATGTGACAAGGTTACCAATGTTGTTGGTGTGATTGACCTGGATAGAAAAACAGATAAGGATGCTCCTAGGTTTAAGAGGTGCAGGATGCAGCCCTCAGAGGAGGTTGAGGTTGATAAGTCCGACGCTAAAGAAAATGCTTTCTCTCCTTCTCGAGCAGCCTCAGAAGCACCTACTCCATCAACTACTGCACCTAGAGGTCCATTGACCAAGAATAACCTCAAAGACATAGTGGACAAGACCTATAATCATGATAGGCAGTTGAATGACTTAGTGAATAGGCTGCCCGGGTTGATTGACAAGGTTGTCAAGAAGTTCATCAGGGGAGTGATAGAAAGCATGACCAAACTCTACAAGAGGTAGGATGTCATAAAGGGGTCTGTCAAGGCAATCTAGAAGGATGTTGACAAGGCTAAGGGGAAGGCTCCGGTTGAGAATCCAGATTTGAGTGTCATGCCCACACCCTGGCACACTCTCAGTCCTTTAGATGACTTGCTTACCGTTTATGATGATGATGAGGCGGAGCTGGATTATGATCAGAATTGAGAGTTTCAGCGGGTTCTCAGAGAGTCCACAGTCACTTTGCACTCATGAAAGGGTGGTGCAGGCACTAGTGCAGAGGTAGCGGATGATGATGAGGCATATTCCTCCCAAAGAGTTATTGCACCCTTCCCTTTCTTGATTAGCTTAAAGCATTGAGGGCAATGCTTCTTTTATTGGGGGAGCTGGTGGTTATTTGATATTGCTTTTGGTTTGCCCGTGGTGGGCCTGGAGATATTTTTATTTCCCTTGTCAGGCCTAGACCTTTTTATTCCCATTCCCCTGTTAGATAATTTATTTGCCCCTTATCGAGCGTGTTTTGGATGATTGTGATGTTGCCCTTGCCGAACCTTTTCTTTATTTAGTTTTGTTTATTAGTGCTTAATTTTGCCCTCACCGGGCTTGATGTTTTTAAATTTTTTGTGATATCGCTGGGTTAGTCTTACTCGATCCTATTGTTTTACTACCCGTGCTTTGCAAATGCGCTAGTGCCTATGCCAAGGCTTGTTTTCAAATGATTCATGAGCGCTTAAATTTGTAATCGCCTTGTTGACAGTAGATTAGAAATAAACTCCAAGGGTTTTCTTAATACCACGGTTCTTTCCCAAGGAGAAAAATGTTTTTTTTATTTTTCTTTTTTTTCTTTTTATATCGAACTGGGTTGGTGTTTTCCTATGATAGATTGAGAGGTGACTTTCTTCATGGAAAAGGCCAAGTTTTAGTTTTAATTTGAGTTTGTGCTTTGCTTATCCCGAAATGGACCCAACAAAAAGTTTGTCTTGGCAAGAAGTTTTTGAAAATTGTGGAAAGAGGGAAAATGAATTTTGAGGAAAGCATTCTCTTATCATGATTTGCACACTCTTAGTTTGGCTTGATCGATTCATAAACAAGTCAGTAATGAACTCGAAATAGCTTGTCAAAAGTCATTTGTCTCAATTGATTTTGAGACTAATGTTGGAAATTCTTGTGATGTGATGCCTTGTGTGGTGAGGTTATACTTTGATTCTTTTGCATGTGTGCCATCTAGAATTTGCCCTGAATGTGATTCAAGGCAAAATCCAAGATGTAATCGAGCTTGGAAGATGATCTTAGGCCCTTTATTGAATAGCCATTTCACCCAAATAACTTCCCTTGACATTGACATTAGTGAACCCCTTTGAGCTTGTGACCTTTCTTTGCCACCTTGTTAACACCTTGACCCTTTTTGGAACTTCTATTCTTGCATCCATCCTCCCTAGTGGCTCAAAAGTTAAACATAGGCTAAAAGTCTAAGTTTGGGGGGGGGGAATTGAAATGATAACATAGGTAAATACCTATGTTTGGAGGTGTATGTACTCAATGTGGAGAAGAAAATGAATGTACTTCAAGTGCAAGGTAGAACCTTATGTTTAATTGAAAAGTGCTCCAAAAGACCAAATGCGATGAGCAAAATGATTTGAAAAAGAATTGATGCTACCAAGTGAAGGTGATACAAGGAGAGGTGAATGATCAAGATTTAAGGGAAAATCTTGAGTTGTGTGAGGGAGAAATAAGGTGAAATCAAAGTTTGAAAATGTGAGCGGTGTTTGAAATGATAACAAATATCGTTAGGGAGGTTTAGTCACTTGAGCCAAATGAAATCCTCACCCTAGCTCTAGCCAACATCGTAACTCGCAAGTCCTTAGTGATTCTGAGCTTGGTAACTCTACATTAGTGGCGAATCACATAAAGGGCAAGCCTATGGTTAGACATGTGTGCACTTGAACTTCCTTGAGAGAGTGAGATTCTTTTTGGTTCTCTTATAATCCCTTATATTGTGAATTGCATGATTGTGAGTTCTCTTGTGGTAAGTGGCATCATGCACTCAAATTGAAACATGAAGTCTCTATTTCAATTGAGAGGAATGAATGAGACAAGTTGTATGGCGAATCTCGAGGCAAACCTTGATGGTCCATGCCAATGACTTGAGAATCTTAATTCTGTTTTGAATGGAAAATTCCCCTGTTTTTGAGTGAGAAATGAAGTCCTTTTATGAATGTTTTAAAATGAGCAATTGCCTTGAGAATGTGGTGGTCCAAATTGAGATAAGCATTGTAGTTGAGTCATTTGTTTGAGTCTGTTTATTGTTATTTTTCTTAGTTTATAGAATAGATTAATCTTTTGTGATTCGACTGAGTTTTAGAGCATAATTCATTCCTTACCTTGTGAGTATCTTGCTTGAGGACATGTAATAGTTCAAGTTTGGGGGTTTGATAAGTCAGTAATCTACCAACTTATTGAGTCTTTAATCATGAATTATTGCTATGTTTTGATTAGATTTAGAGGTTCTTATGACCTTTATTGATATGAATGCAGGTACTCTTGGTCAAAAGTACAAAAACAAGGAATTGAACCCAAAAGAGCTCAAATGGAGTTGAAGTGTGAAGTTGATAAAGAGAGATAAAGATTCTGCCAAGAGGTGCAGCCTCTGTGTGACACGCACAATGCTTGGTGTGGTCTGCACCTCCCTCCATATGAATATTAATGGAAGAAGAAGAATCTTCTATGGGATGCGACCGTCGTGCGACACGCACAATTCCTAGTGCGGTCCCACCCTACTTTACACAACACTCGAAGTTCAAGCCAAGTCACTGGTCTGCTATGACGGAGTTGTGTGATGCGCACAATGATACGTGTGAAATGCACGTTGTGGCACACAACTCCCTAGAGGTATTTTTATCCACTTTTATGTGACGATTTGGGAACATTCTAAAACCCAAATTAGGCAGAGTTTTCTGAGTTTTTAAAATATTTTGAATAGTTTTTTGAGTATTGAACAAGTTTTCTCTCCAAAAGCAAGATAAAGGGTTTCACTCAATTTTCTCCATCTTCAACCTTAGATTCATCATAGTTTTGTAAATTGAGCTTGCATATTGGAAACTTCTTCCATTAATGAAAGAGAATTTGAATTACTCACTTGGTATTGCTTCTTATTCCTTTAGAATGAGTGGCTAAGGCTCCTTGTCTAGGGGTATGTGTATGATAGGTGCTTGAGTAATGGGTATGGGTCTTGCTTATTTGTATTTATAATTGCTAAATTGATATGGGTCTAGTGAATTCTTCATGTTTTAACTCTAAAATTAATGGTTGCAAACATTGATTGAAATTACTTGATTGTGTTCTTGCTTGAGAAAGAGGTTCATAATTTTGGATGAGAGTTAACTAGTGAGTACTTAGGATTCCATTTAGATTGAGGCTAGAAATAGCTCAATTCACCGAAAACACCTATTTAAGAGTCTAAGCTAGAGATAGTGTGACTTTCCCAAGCTAATATTGGTTGGTTAATGATAAAACCATGGTGCTTGAACAAATACCATTGCATAAATGTTTGTGAGATTGAAAGATTAATATCCATGCCTAAAAACCAATGCTACCCATGTTGTTTAGTGAAAAATTACGTAATTGATAAAGTACCTTGACCCGTATTCGAGTCTCATCGTAAGCATACCCCTACTCTTCCTTTCTCTTGATACAAATCCATGTTTACTTTACGTTTTTAAGTTATATTACAAATTGTGACAGATTTCCCAATTCCCTGATTTCCCCCCTTTTTGCTTTTATTGTTGTTTGAACATTGAGTCTATTTGTGATTGATATACGACAATCTTATAGGTAACTCTACCATTTCTGTGTGGGATCGACCCCGACTCCCATCAGGAATTATAAATTTTATTTTGCTTAACGATCACCTTCACCTTCGTATGGAGAGTATTACTTGAGCATTATCAAAAGGTCAATATCCTGAGTCATACCACCCGGTTGCTGATGTTCTGCCTTCACTTGCTGACTGTTGGGACACTTATCCCCAAAATCTGCAATGTCCCTCTTCATGCTATTCCACCAATAGACTTCTCGTATGTCATGGTACATCTTGGTGGCACCTGAGTGAATAGAATACTTGGAGCTATGAGCCTCTATCAAAATCTAATGTCTTAAACCATCCACATCTGGAACACATAATCGACCCAGGTAGTGAAGCACACTATCTCCCCCTTGGGAGAAAACCTCTACTCTCTGCTGATGGACTGCACCCTTCAATTGATGCAAAATTGGATCACTATCTTGTTTTTGATTTACTTCAACTACCAACGAAGATTCTGACCCATTCTAAACTATCACACCTCCATTTGCTAAATCTGTAAGGCGAACTCCTAACCGAGCAAGCCTATGAACATCCTTAGCAAATTCCTTCTTCCCTTCTTCAACTAGTGACACACTACTATGGACAACCTGCTAAGTGCATCAGCTACTACATTGGCTTTACCCGGATGGTAAAGCACACTCATGTCTTAGTCCTTAAGAAGCTCGAGCCATATCCTCTGACGAAGATTCAATTCTTTCTGAGTGAACACATACTAGAGGCTCTTATGGTCAGTAAACACATCAACATGGACACCATACATGTAGTGTCTCCAAATCTTCAAAGCAAAAACCACTACTGCTAACACAACGTCATGAGTCGGGTAGTTCTTCTCATGAATCTTAAGCTGTCTAGAGGCATAAGAAATTACCTTACCCCGCTACATCAAAACATAACCCAAGACAACTCTAGATGCATCACAATACACAACAAAGCCTCTGATAGAGCCAAAACTAGAGTTGTGGTCAACCTAGTCTTCAATTCCTGGAAGTTCTTCTCACACTAATCAGACCACTGAAACTTAGCTTTTTTCTGAGTCAGCCGGGTCAATGGGAAAGCTATGGATGAAAACCCCTCCACAAATCTCCTGTAGTAACCAGCCAAACCAAAAAGCTTTTGATATCGGTCAAGGAAATAGGTCTAGGCCCGTTCTTCACTGCCTCTATCTTTTGTGAATCTACTCACATGCCTTCTTTAGACACTACATGACCCAGAAAAGAACTGGACTGCATCCAGAATTTACACTTGCTTAACTTAGCAAATAACTATCGATCCTTAAGAGTCTGCAACATAATTCTCAAATAGTCTGCATGCTCCTCCTTACTCTGAGAGTAGGTAAGAATGTCATCAATAAAGACAATTACGAACATATCCAAGTACTACTTGAATACCCTGTTCATCAAATCCATAAAGGCTGCAGGAGTATTTGTTAGTCCAAAAGTCATAACCAAAAATTTATAGTGACCATACCGAGTTCTGAAGGCTATCTTTGAAATGTCACACTCTCTAACTCTAAGATGATAATAACCAGATCTGAGGTCGATCTTGGAGAAATAGTTGGCACCCTGAAGTTGGTTGAACAAGTCATCAATCCTAAGAATGAGATACTTATTCTTGATTATGTCTGAGAGAACTATCTTTCTTGCGCATGAAGAAAACTGGACCACCCCGTAGAGAGATGTTGGGCCGGATAAAACCTTTGTCTAAATGGTCTTTCAACTACTCTTTCAATTCTTTAAGCTCTGCTGGAGCCATTCTGTAAGGAGGAATAGATATATGTTGCATATTTGGGAGAAGGATGTGTCCTTGCCCTCTTGTTCTCCCTTGCCATTTCTTTCAGTTTATCTTCCTCGATCTGCTGAGCATGTGTCATGAGCCTAAAAATATCCATATCCCCTAATAACATAGTTGTTCTGCACTCCTTCTTCACCAAGTCGGATACCCTAAAAACAAACTTACTCATCTGTGCCTTCGACTCGGCCACTATGGAAGGAGCATACCTAGAAAGCTGAGTGAACTTCATCCCATACTCCTGGACTGACATCGATCCTTGCCTCAAATTCATAAAATCTTCAGTCTTAGCGTATCTTAAGTCCCTCGGGAAGAACCTATCTAGAAAAGTCTCAACCAAGAACTCCCCAGTCATGGGAGCTGAATTTCTGCCCCTACCATCCTTCCACTGAGTATACCAAATATGCGCCATATCCTTGAGATGGTAGGTAGCAAGCTCAACACTGTCAGTACCAGTCACCTGCATCACCTCCAAAATCTTCTTCACCTCATCTATGAAATTCTATGGATTCTCATCAACCTTGGATCCCAAAAACTCTGGCAGGTTCAAATGAATGAAGTCTCTAACTCTAGCAGCAGTTGTTCCACCATTTAGGTTAGTAGGAACAGGTGCATGTTGATTATCCTGATTGCTCATCGCCTGAGCTAACATCTGAATGGCATTCCTGAACTCAACATTTGTGACCTCATGGTCTGGAACTGAAAGATTATCATAACGGGTGTTGGCTCTGCGAGGAGGCATGATCGGAAATGCATAAAGAGTGGATTAGAGAGGAGAAATAGAGTTACTCTCTCTCGAACGATATTGAACAAGAAAGAAGTGAAGTTTTTCCTAAAACACCTCATAGCCTCCCTCTCAAAAATGTGGCGTGCTTCACACCCATGAAAGAGACTCTACTTAATGCGGCTTTTAGACATCCTAGGACTCTTAAACCTGGCTCTAATACCAAGTTTGTCACGTTCCGAGGCTACCCCTAGACATAACACGGGATCTGAGACCACAAGTGATCCCAAGCTAACCCTTGGCCTTAGCAAGGCTAAAATATAACATAGATAATCATAGCAGAAGCATCAATGAAAATAGTAGGCAAACCAACTCATCATAAGATAAAAGTCTAAGAGTATCAAAATCTGAGACACCAAATACTGACTGTTTAACTATGTCTGAAAAGCCTCTAAAACTGATAGAATGAGTTGTTGGGATAAAACCCCAACTAACTCTAAGTACTGAATGAAAGATATTAAGTTAATCTAAGAAATCATAACTAGCCCTCAAGTGATGAGGATTCACCAACTCTGACTGAAAATCCTGTTGGGTCTATCCACGAGTCTAAAAGCGAGTGTCTGAATCTACATCATGATAGGATGCATCACAAAGAAGTATGCGATCAGTACTATGGAATATACTGAGTATGTGAGATATGCATAATCCATGATAAAACATGTTTAAAACATACTTGAAACTGAAATCATGCAATAATAGTAAAATCTATAATGTAATGACTCAATGCAATATCATAAGTTGAAAACGTGTTTATAATCGTAAGTCATAGTTGTAAGTCTGAAATCTGAAAGAAAAGAGTCAAATACATTTAAAAGCTTTAAACCATTTCTGTGGGAGATTCTGTTAATCGACGTAGACCATGTAAGCTATATAGAATACAACTTCTATAACCCTAGTTGGCAGAGTTGACTGTACCTTGCCGGGTCACAAACCATGCTTAGAGTAGAACCACTATTGTGTGCCCATTGGCTAACAATCTATGTTGGCAATGTAGTTCTAGACTAAAGGGGACGTTGAACTCTTGTCCAACTTGGTGCTAAATACTACTCCCAAAAATATACTATAGCTCATATATATAGTGGGGCATATCTAGATGCCACTATTCATAAATCGTATGGACATATCTGGATATCATACTGTTCAAAATTCCTATAAACATTTCTAGATGTCATTCTACTCACGAACTTTTACTTTTGAAAACTAGTTCATAAGCATTGATGGCAAAACAGGATGTTACATAAATCATGAAAACATAATTATTGAAACTTGAGGTCATGCTATCTAAACATTCTAATTTATGCTTAAAAACATGGAACAATGCCAATTCATGCTAAATCCTTTTTCAAATTATGGGTTCAATAGATACTTCTATAAATTCATGCCAAATTATGTATTTAAGAGTAAAAATCATGTATTGATGTAAATAAACTAAATTCATAATGATTTGCATTATTGGATAAGAATTCTAATTTCATAAAATCAAAGTAAAACTTGAGGTTTTGTGCATAAGGGTGAAAAGAATTCCTTATTCAATACCCACATACCTAAACCCAAAGCTTTTCTTAGTCAAAATTTGAAGATGGAGACTTGAAGATGAAACTCAAGACCTTGGAGCTTGAGAGAAGAATCCTTTTTTTTGGAGCTTGAATTGAGAGAATGAATGAAAAACTAACTAAGTGGGACTAAAACCCTTTTAATTTTACCTTAAATGACTTTACCTAAGATTTAAAAGAATGGAAAATTACAAAAATACCCCAGGAATTTAAATCTGAAAAACTATTAAAAATTCTCGACTCAGGTTTCACGGACAAAGTCTACGACCCGTAGACTGAACCACGGACTGTAGTTGGAGGTCGTGGTTCCTGGGAAAGAATTTAAGTTGAGGGTCTGATTTCCACGAATAGATTTCATGGCCCGTGGAACCATCCACGGTCCGTAGAACCTATTTGTGGTTCCTATGGGAACTGGTGACCCTCAGGTCTTATTCCATGAGGGGAAATCACGGTTCGTGGTAATCCATGACCCAAGAATCCCAGTCGTGGTTTAAGATCAGAAAATGGGTCTGCAGGGTTCATTCCACGGGGACTTTCCACAACTCGTGGTTCCATCCACGACTCGTGGTTTGGGCTCGTGGACCCTGGAACTTTAGAAAATTAAGAAATTCTAAGTTTAAAAGTTGGTTTGAATTCTGGGGTGTTACACCTTCCTGGGAAGTATATGCCTCGTAGAATGAGAATGAGTTTGAGCATTTGGTGCTAGGCATGCATTAATGAGTTTGCCTATGGATGAGGAGAGGATTAGAAAGTTTGTGTGAGGGTTGATTATTCCTCTTCATTTGGCTACCAAGAATTTAATGACTATTGGGATAATGTTTAGCATATGATTGATTATTCCAAGAGTAATGCAGAAATAATCTAGAAAGTAAAAATAGATGAGATCTGGTAGATGCTAGAGACAAATCAACCGCTACCTCTAATATCTAAGATGGACCAAGCACGATACCACTCAACGCCCAGGGAGAACTGGTTCAGTACCTGCACGCAAAGTGCAAAAATAAACAAGAGTGAGTATGAAAATATGTATACTCAGAGCATCATTTGTTGCCCTAGATTCAAAGTGATGGCGAGAATCACCAGCTCGCAATTATTCACTACAATCTACATAAGGTCACACCTAGGCTAACAGATAAAACAATCACCACAACAATATATGTATAGATATAACTGTCAGTACAAGTACTATTTCAAAGCAGTCAAAATAGGTTAAGGCATCACAATATCATGACACACTTCCCAATCTAATATTAGTACAATTCAACTCGAATAAAGAGGAAATGGATGAATGATGGAATATATGTTGTGTGGACGCCCACTTCTCTGTATAGCTAGATGAGACTCGTGGAGGACTCGTGAGATCCACGTACTGGGTAGGCATAACACTCCATTCCCAATAATATTGTGCAGGCGTGCAACTCTAGTTCATAATATATATATATATATATATATATATATACATATATATAGTGTGCATGCATGCAACTTTGATCCTAATGAAATGCAATCTATGATGTGCAGACGTTCCACTATGATCTAAAATATCATACACAATATCAAGTAAAGCATTTCATATCATGAATCAATTCAAATATCAATCAAAGTTCCCCTTTATCAGCTTTCACAAATAGTAAATCTCCCTTTTTGTAATTTGACTAGTTAAAGTTTTAATATTTCACTAATTATCACCTTTGTAACACCCCAGGATCTGAACCATCTACTGGACTGTACTCAGCAGAAAAATTTCAGAAAAATTCAAGTTTCCATGAACCACGATTAAGATTATGGACCGTAGTTTGGAACCACGGTCTGTCGTCTCGATCGTAGTACCAATTTCAAGAGGACCCCCAGTTCATGGTCTAGGAAATATGAGTCAAACCAAGGACAATAGTTTAGAACCATGATCCATCCTGTCACTTTTGGTTTCCCTTAATCATAGGAACATCTATTCAGGGATCAACAACCACGAGTCACACAATGAACCGTCGTTCAAGACCATGGTCCGTCCTGTGGACTCATGGAACCAGAACATCAGAGGACCCTCAGTTGTGGCCTAGGGACCACGAGCCAAACCATGGACTATCATCCAGAACCATGGACCGTCATCCAGAACCACAGTCCGTCAACCCATCCGTGGAACCTGAGTCGCGAATTTCAGTAGTTTTCTTTTAAAAATTTCCAGGGGCATTCCAGACTTTTCCTACTTTTTTTAAAGCCTAAGTGGTGATGCTTCAGTCAATCTAAGCATAGTTTATTAGTCAAAAACTACCTAAATCACCTATTCTCAGAAAATCATAAGACTTAGAAATAAAAGAAGAAAAAGAGGCGATAGTTTTCTCTCAAGAAAAAGCAGGAGGTCTTCTTCAAGCTCAACCTTAAACCTAAGGATTTCCTTCATAGTTTCCTCTCCAGGTATGTGGGATTTCACTAGTGGGTTCCTTTCACCCATTAGGTCCCTAGAATCCAGTCAGTTCTTCAGCTTTTCCATGAATTGTTCAGACCTAGGGTTCGTAAATCTTAGGGATTTATTGTAACTCAATTGCTATAGTTTATGCGAGATTAAATACACGTTTCCTGGAGAATTAGCATAGTCCCATGTACAGAACTCAGTAACCCTAGCTTGTCTTAAATTCAATATTCATAATTTATACTTTCGAGACAGATAAATCAGGCAATAATGCTTCAGAATTAGAATGCCATCAGTTTCAGTATATGTAGGTTGCATTCTAAGATGATTATCAGTATTTGAGCTATCCAATATTCCATTTTGCATTTTATTGCTTATGTATTCAGTTGGGAGTAGACTTAGCACCAAGCGGATAAAGAGGGAAAGGCTCACCCGCCAGTTTAGGATGAGATCTTTAGTAGCATTCCCTGAGTCCCAGAACTATAGCGCCACCGTAGGTTCTAAATGGGTCACCCATCAGACTAAGCTTGACACCCTTGTCCCTTGTGGACATCAGTGTAGTGGATCCACGTCTGCTTTGTTTGTACCCTAGGCAAGGTATGAACACCCTTCTATCCAGGGTCACATGTTGGTCCCATAGTTAGCTCAGCTTAGGGTATATCGGTTAATAGTATCTCCCACAGTCAGATTCATATTGCATTGACTTTATATTCAGTCAGTCAGTTCAGCATGTTGTATATACTCGTGATATTTATTTGGTCATTGCATTCAGCTTATCTATCAGTCTATGTTTTAGTATGTACTTTCGTGTTCAGTTATTATGTTGTTCAGCTTAGCACATATCCTGCATGCTCAGTATATTCGAAGTACTGATGCATACTTTTGTGCTACATCATTGTATGATATAGATTCAGGCGCTCAACATTTAGACCACGCTTAGATCGAATTCAAGTCCTTACGCAGTAGCTTCAGTGGTGAGTTCTCATAATTCGAGGATGATAGACATGTTTTATCTTTCAGTCTTTACTTTTCAGTTTCAGATTATTAGAGTTAGTTGGGGGCATGTCCCAGCAACTCACATCAGTTAGAGGCTTTCATACATAGATTAGATTCAGCTATTGAGTTATTGGTGTTATTTTCAGTCATCACTATACTCTTTATATATCTTTATATTAAGACTTGTTTGGGCTCTTTCCCACTTCAGATATTAAATGGTTTTTAGCTTCCACACAGTATATGTTTTAAACTGCAAATTGTCTACATATGCTTAACCATGTGTTAGCTTGGGGTCACTTGTGATGTTAAGCATCGTGTTACGTCTAGAGGGTAGCCTCGGGGCATGACAAACTTGGTATCAGAGCATCAGGTTCAAGTGTCCTAGGGTGTCTGAAAGCCATGTCAAATAGAGCTTTTTTCATGGGTGTGAAGCACGCTACACTTATGGGGGAGGAGCTATGAGATGTCATTAGGAATAACTTCGCTTCTTTATTTTCCAGCTCGTTCTATAGAGTGTGAACTCTATTTAAATCTCCTTGTAACTCATGCTCTTCACTTTAAAGAAAATGCCTCCTAGAAGAGCCAACGTCAGGAATCAACCAGCACCAGTAGCTCTCGTAGACCCTCTAAATGAGTAAGTCACTCATGTCGAGTTCAGGGCTATTTTTCAGGTGCTTGCTCAAGCCATGACCGCTCAGGTCAATCAGTGAGCTGTGGCACCAGCTCCATCTCAGACCAACTCTGCCGCAGTTAGGATCCGAGACTTCACTCGGATGAACCTTCCAAAATTTCATGGGTCCAAGTCCAAACAGGACCCACAGGAGTTTCTTGATGACATTCAGAAGGTGACAGATATTATGGGTGTCACTCCGATCGAGAGTGCAGATTTAGCCGCTTATCAGTTGAAGAGAGTGGCTTATACTTGGTATCAGCAGTGGAAGGAGTCCCGTTGTGCTAATGCAGGTCCAATGGATTGGAACCACTTCAAGACTGCATTTCTAGACAGTTTTTTCCCACTTGAGATCAGGGAAGCCAAGGTCCAAGAGTTCATCAACTTGAAGTATAATGATATGAGTGTGAAGGAGTACGCACTCAAGTTTACTCAGCTATCTAAATGTGCTCCAGCAATAGTAGCTGACTCCAGGGCTCATATGAGTAAGTTCATATCTGGTGTGCCTAATGATGTGGTCAAGGAGTGCATGACTGCTATGCTGGTTAAGGAGATGGATTTTTTCAGGTTGGTTACTTATGCTCAGCAGATCGAGGAGAATAAAGTCAAAGAGAGGGGAGGAGACAATAAGAGAGCTAGAAACAGGTGACTTCAACTACTCTCAACAGAGGTCAGAGGGTGGTAATCGCTCTCAGCTCTGTCAGAAATCTTCAGCTCCATCCTTGTCTTCCGCTAGTGCTCCAGTGCCCAAGTCCAAAGAGGACCAACGAGATAGAGCACCAACCTCTAAGTCCCAAGGTACAATTACTAGCGAGCGCGCTCATCCAGTTTATAAGAAGTATAACAAAAACCACCAGGGTGAGTGTATGGCAGGTAGTAGAAATTACTTCGGGTGTGGTGAGCCAGGCCACAGAATGAAAGAGTGCCTAGTAAATTCTCATAAGGGCAGGGATACTCGTGCATAGAATCAGGCCAGTTCTACAGCAACTCCAGTGGGCTGCCCCACTCAGCAGGGTGCCTCATCTGGTATAGGTGGTGGTCAGTGTCAAAACAAGTTGTATTCCCTTCAGACTCGACATGACTAGGAGGATTCTCCCGATATGGTCATAGGTACATTACAAGTCTTCTATTTAGATGTTTATGCATTGTTAGACCTGGGGGCTACAGTTTCTTTTGTAACTCCTTATATAGTAGTAAATTTCAGTGTCAGTCCAGAAATCCTCCCAGAACCCTTCTCAGTCTCTACTCCAGTTGGTGATCTAGTTATAGCTAGACGGGTATACAAAAATTGCCCTATCACAGTTTCCCAGAAAGTCACCTCAGCCAATCTTGTAAAGTTAGAAATGACTGACTTCGATATTATTCTAGGCATAGATTGGTAACATTCCTGTTATGCCTCAGTTGATTATAGAACTAGGATCATTCGATTTTAGTTTCCAAATGAGTCAGTCTTAGAATGGAAGGGTATTACCTCAGTGCCTGTAGGTCGATTCATCTCTTACCTTTAGGCCAGAAAAATAATTTCCAAAGGGTATATATATCATCTTGTTTGGGTTAAGGATAAAAACTCCGAGACCACAACTCTTGAGTCAGTTCTGGTGGTGAATGAATTCCTAGAAGTGTTTCCAGAAGATCTTCCCGGAGTTTCTCCCGAAAGGTAAATCAACTTTGGAATAGATCTCCTTCCAGATACCCAGCCTATTTCGATGCCTCCTTATAGGATGGATCTAGTTCAGCTTAAGGAATTGAAGGAACAGTTGAAAGACCTGCTAGATAAGGGCATTATTAGACCCAGCATCTCTCCATGGGGTGCTCCCGTGCTATTCATGCATAAGAAAGATGGTTCTCTTAGGATATGCATCGACTACTTCAGTTGAACAAAGTCACAATCAAGAATAAGTATCCCATCCCCAGGATTAATGACTTGTTCGACCAACTTCAGGGTGCTAGTTGATTCTCTAAGATAGACCTCAGATCCGGTTATCATCAACTCAAAGTCAGAGATAGCGACATCCCGAAGACAGCCTTCAATGTATAGTCACTACGAATTTGTAGTTATGTCTTTTGGACTAACGAATGCTCCTGCGGCTTTCATGGATTTGATGAACAGAGTGTTCAAGCAGTATATAGACCGGTTCGTCATTGTCTTCATAAATGACATCCTCATATATTCTCGGAGTGAGGAAGAACATGCAGATCATTTGAGAGTGGTGTTGCAAACTCTAAAGGACTGCCAGTTATTCGCCAAGTTCAGTAAGTGTGAGTTCTTGTTGAAATCAGTTTCTTTTCTTGGTCATGTGGTGTCTAGTGAAGGCATTCGAGTTGACTCTCAAAATATCGAGGCAGTAAAGAACTGGACCAGACCCACCTGTCCGTCAGACATTATGAGTTTTTTAGGTTTGGCTAGTAATTATCGAAGATTTGTTGAAGGATTTTCGACCATAGCTGCCCCATTGACCAAGTTGACTCAGAAGAAAGTCAAGTTTCAGTGGTCATATGAGTGTGAGAAAGGTTTCCTATAATTGAAAATCAGATTGACTACAACTCCCGTGTTAAACTTACCAGAGGGTTCAGATGGTTTTGTGGTTTATTTTGATGCATCCAGGGTCGGCCTGGGCTGTGTTTTAATGCAGCGGGGTAAGGTCAGAGCGAATGCTTCCATACATCTTAAGATTCATGAGAAAAACTACCCGACTCATGACTTTGAGCTTGCAGCTGTTGTGTTTGCCTTAAAGATTTGGAGACATTACTTGTATGGTGTTCATGTCGATGTGTTCACAGATCATAAGAGCCTCCACTATGTGTTCACCTAGAAAGAGTTGAATCTTTGTCAGAGAAGGTGGATTGACTTCCTCAAAGACTATGATACGAATGTGCTCTACCATCCGAGTAAGGCCAATGTAGTGGCTGATGCCCTCAGCAGATTGTCTATGGGTAGTGTGTCACATATTGAGGAAGAGAGAAAGGAATTAGCCAGGGATGTTCATAGGCTTGCTCGCTTAGGAGTTTTCCTTATGGACACGACAGATGGTGGTGTGATAGACCAAAATGGGTCAGAATCTTCATTGGTAGGGGAGGTTAAAAGGAAATAGGACAGTGATCCCATCTTGTTTCAGTTGAAAGGTGCAGTTCATCAGCAGAGAGTAGAGATTTCCTCCCAAGGGGGAGATGGTGTGCTTCACTACCAGTGTCATTTATGTGTACCTGATGTGGGTGAGTTGAGGTAGCAGATTCTTACAGAAGCCCATAATTCCAGATATTCTATTCATCCCAGTGCCACTAAGATGTACCGTGATCTATGAGAAGTCTATTGGTGGAACGACATGAAGATGGACATTGCAGATTTTGTTGCTAAGTGTCCCAACTATTAGCAAGTGAAAGCAGAACATCAGAAACTAGGAGGTGTGACTCAGGATATTAACATTCCTACTTGAAACTGGGAGGTGATTAACATGGATCCTATTACGGGTTTACCTCGTACTCGCAGACAGCATGACTCCATTTGGGTGATAGTAGACAGAGTTACTAAGTCAGCTCACTTCTTGGCTGTCAAAACTAAAGATTCAGTGGAGGACTATGCCAGACTCTACATCATTGAGATAGTCAGGTTGCATGGGTTTCCCTTGTCTATCATCTCAGATAGGGATTCTCAGTTTACATCTTATTTCAGGAGATCATTTCAAAAGGGTCTCGGTATCCAGGTGAATCTCAGTACAGCATTTCATCCGCAGATGGATGATCAGGCAGAGCGTACCATTCAGACCTTAGAGGACATTCTGAGAGCGTGTGTGATCAATTTCAAGGTTAGGTGGGATGATCACCTACCTCTCATAGAGTTCGCCTACAATAACAGTTTTCATTCCAGTATTCTGATGGCCTCATATGAGGCACTCTATGGGCATAGATGTAGGTCATCGGTTGGTTCGTTCGAAGTAGGTGAAGCAGCCATGATTGGGACAGATTCGGTTCATGAGGCTATGGAGAAAGTTCAGCTCATCAGGGAAAGGTTAAAGACAGCTCAGAGTCGTCAGAAGTCCTATGTTGATATGAGGAGGAGGGACTTAGAGTTTGAGATCGATTATTGGGTCTTCCTGAAAGTGTCACCCATGAGGGGGTGATGAGGTTTGGCAAGAAAGGGAAGCTCAGTTCTAGATATGTAGGTCCTTACAGAATCTTGAAAAGGATTGGTAATGTGGCTTATGAGCTAGAGTTGCCAGCAGAACTAGCAGCGGTTCATCCAATCTTTTACATTTCTTTGTTGAAAAAGTGTGTTGGTGATCTGGCATCGATTGTACCTTTAGAGAGTGTGGCCGTGAAAGATAGCCTCACCTATGAGGAGGTTCCAATTGAGATTCTTGACCGTCAAGTTCGTAGATTGAGAAATAAGGAAATCGCTTCGGTGAAGGTTTTATGGAGGAATCAGTCAGTCGAGGGAGCTACTTGGGAAGCAGAAGCAGCCATGATGTCCAAGTACCCCCACCTCTTCCCTTCTGATTCAGTTTCAGCTTGAGGTAATAGTTTCTCTCCAGTCTCTCATCTTACTCAAGTGTATTTCAGTCTCAGTAACACGTTCCCTCAGTTATCCTTGCATTTCAGCATGTTTGCATATCCATGGAACTCAGTTTAGTTAGATATCAATTCCTAGTACACAGTTGGTAGGGATTGCAGCTCTTTCCCCCCAAACTCAGCTTGTTTTGTTTTCATTCGAAGATGAAGGATCCCAAAGGAGGAGATATTGTAACACCCCAGGATCTGAACCAGTTAGTGGACTGTACTCAACAGAACACTTTCAGAAAAAATCAAGTTTCCAGGAACCACGGTTAAGATTATGGACCGTAGTTTGGACCCACAGTCCGTCGTCTCGACCGTAGTTCCAATTTCCAGAGGACCCTTAGTTCATGGTCTTGGAACCACGAGTCAGACCACGAACCGTAGCTTAGAACCATGGTCCGTCCTATCACTCGTGGTTTCCCTTAATCAGAGGACCATTTGTTCAGGGCTCAGCAACCACAAGTCACACGATGAACTGTCATTCATGACCACAGTCTGTCCTGTGGACTCGTGGAACCAGAACATCAGAGGACCCTCAGTTGTGGCCCAGGGACCACCAGTCAAACCATGGACCGTCATTCGGAACCACAGTCTATCATGTAACTCATGGTTTCCTCAGATCTGAGAACCCCTAAGACTCATGGACAGGACCATGATTCAGTTGATGGTCCGTCGTCCAAGACTACGGTCCATCAACCCATCCGTGGAACCTGAGTCGCGAATTTCAGCAGTTTTCTTTTAAGAATCTCCAGGGGCATTCCAGACTTTTTCTACTTCTTTTAAATTCTAAGCTACAATGCTTTGGTCATTTTAAGCCTAGTTTATTAGTCAAAAACTACGTAAATCACCTATTCTCCAAAAACCATCAGACTTAGAAAGAAAAGAAGAAAAAGAGGCGACAGTCTTCTTCAAGCTCAGCACTAAACCCAAAGATTTCCTCCATAGTTTCTTCTCCAGGTATGTGGGATTTCATTAGTGGGTTCCTTTCACCCATTAGGTCCCTAGAATCCATCAGTTCTTCAGCTTCTCCATGAATTGTTCAGACCTAGGGTTCATAAATCTTAGGGATTCATTGTAACTCAACTGTTATAGTTTATGAGAGATTAAATACATGTTTCGTGGAGAATTAGCATAGTCCCATGTACAGAACTCAGTAACCCTAGCTTGTCTTAAATTCAATATTCATAATTTATACTTGCCAGACAGATAAATCAGGAAATCATGCTTCAGAATTAGAATGCCATCAGTTTCAGTATATGTAGGTTGCATTCTCAGATGATTATCAGTATTTGAGCTATCCAGCATTTCAGTTTGCATTTTATTACTTATGTATTCAGTTAGGAGTAGACTTAGCACCGAGCGAACGAAGAGAGGAAGGCTCAACCCCCAGTTTAGGCTGTGACCTATAGTAGCAGTCCCTGAGTCCCAGAACTACGGTGCCACCGTAGGTTCTAAAGGGGTCACCCGTCAGACTAGGCTTGACACCCTTGTCCCTTGTGGACATCAATTTAGTGGATCCACGTCAGCTTTTTGTACCCTTGGCAAAGTATGAACACCCTTCCATCCAAGGTTACAGGTTGGCCCCATAGTTAGCTCAGCTTGGGGTATGTCGGTTAATAGTATCTCCCACAGTCAGATTCATATTGCATTGCCTTTTAATTCAGTCAGTCAGTTCAGCATGTTGTATATACTCATGATATTTATTTGGTCATTGCATTTAGCTTATCTATCATTCTATGTTTCAGTATGTACTTCCGTGTTCAGTTATTATATTGTTCAGCTTAGCACATATCCCGCATGCTCAGTACATTCAAAGTACTGATACATACTTTTATGCTACATCATTGTATGATGTAGGTTCAGGCGGTCAACATCCAGACCGCGCTTAGATCGACTTCTAATCTTTACGCAGCAGTTTCAGTGGTGAGTCCTCATAATTCAAGGATGATATACATGCTTTATCTTTCAGTCTTTACTTATCAGTTTCAGATTATTAGAGTTAGCCGGGGGCATGTCCCAGTAACTCACATCAGTTAGAGGCTTTTCAGATATAGATTAGATTCAGCTATTGAGTTATTGGTGTTGTTTTCAGTCATCACTATACTCTTTATATATCCTTATATTCAGACTTGTTTGGGCTCTTTCCCACTTCAGATATTAAATAGTTTTCAGCTTCCACACAGTATATATTTTTAACTGCAAATTGTCTAGATATGTCAGACCATGGGTTAGCTTGGGGTCACTTATGACGTTAAGCATCATGTTACGTCTAGGGGGTAGCCTCGGGACGTGACAACCTTGAACATGATCAAAATCTTAAACGGGGTATAATCACCAACTAGCATACTCAACAAGTCACTATCAGATACAATCAACAACTCGTATTCTATCAAACAAGGGAAAACAGTCCAAGCAAGTCAATTATTTGATTTTAGCCCTTTACATTACACTGGTACCTATATATATTCCCTTCACCTCTTCTATACGAGAGCCCCAAATCCCCATTACTCCCCATACATATAATTAGCACATAAATACTTCAAAAAAGAGTCAAAGAAACTTCAACTTTCCTTAAGAGAAGCCCCACAAATTTAAACCAAAGTCATTCCTTTTTGTAAAGCCTCCGAACGAGCCTAATCTAATCATACACGGATACTACATAAGAATATGAAACTAAGCATACCCATATTACCATACTTCGAACCCGGTCCAAAAAATCAACCCAAAAGTCAACTCCAAGCCCGAAAGGGAAAAAGTGGAATTTTATTGAATAATCAATTTACCCATAACTTATGGAGTTCACATATTAAATTTCATCAAAAAAAATAGCTAAAATTGAGCTTGAAATTATCAAAATACTATTCTTTAACTTTACCCAAAAAACTCAAAAATTTTAAGTTGAAAAATCAAGATTTGAAGATGAAATTATGAAATAATCATTGAGAAATATTAAAATATTGGTTTAAAAACTTATCCAATGAAGAAATCTCGAAAACACCTTTTGAATCTCCCAAAATAGAGCTCCAAAGCTTCAAAAATTAAGTTATAGGGTCTTTGTTCAAAAAATGGGATTTAAATCACTAACAACAAAATCCTTTTTCGCGAACACGAGACACTCATCGCGTTCGCGATAGATCGATCATGTTCATGAAGAAACCAAAAGTTCCTCACCCCAAACCCGGACCAAATACCCTTCGCGAATATGGGCCCCCCACCACAAATGCGAAGGTCAAACAACATCCTTCTTTGTGAACGGGATCAAGGCCTCGCGAATGTGAAGAAGGAACATCAGTTGCACCAGCAACAATGAGGCTTAGAAAAATCATCAATTAGACTTATAGAATTCATTCAGAACCCCGCGAACACAATCCAACTATGCTACTATATCGAAATTGACATTCCAGACTCAATGAAATCATTGAAATTATCATCGAATGCTGATCGAAGTCAACTCTAGGCTTTAACTTTCCAACCAACTACTCAAAATGCATCCGAACGCCTCGAGACTCGAATCAAAGGTGCTACTAACCCAAAAATAGCATTCTGAAGCTAATGAGATTGAAAAAAATTTCATACAATGCCTAAAACCTTGAGTGTTGACCAAAGTCAACCATTCTAACTTCAAAACCTTCCAGAATGAAAAACTCACATAGAAACCAGTCAAATACCTCGAGACCATCCGTCAGGTTTGTATGTACTTATGCTCCTATTTGTTATTTTCTAGAACCTCATAAACTATCCTTTCCGGATACCCCCTCCCCCTGCTCGACAGGGAAGGAATGGGAATTCGTCAAGGATGACTTCTTTGTTGGTGGTCGTGTCACCCACTCTTGCAGACTACAAATATCATAATATAACTACGTGAAGGGATAGAACAGTCAAAATACATAAATAACCAAAAATCACTATGAAAGTTATTACCATAGATCTCTAATCTTACAGAAAATTACTAGCAACTATAGTAGAAGTGGCAGATCAACAACTAGTGAAAAAGTTTTTCTCTTTGAATTGTTTGGAAATTAATGTGGGAGGCAATAGTTGAATTAAGGGGTTCTGACGGGTGCTTGCCGAAAGAAGGGAGAGAGACAGAGGCTGGGTGGGGGTAGGATTTAGAAAACATGTTTCTTTCTTTTTTAGTCAAATTTAGTTTTTATATTATGATGGGATCAAATGCCACATGTCATAATTTAATTTGTCATTTTGTCACGTCATCAATAAGCGTGTTACATACATATTACATATTTAATTGATTGTATAAAAAGTGTTAGATTGACACAATTGAACCGTATTATAAGTGTTTTTCAATGGTACAAGTCTTAATTAAAGTGTCTAAGTGAAACTTCATGTCAATTTTAAGCGTGTGAATATGACTTCAAGCCTCCATTATGTTGTTGTGGTAAGGAATTTCTATACAATCAAGTCATCTTTACTCTTGTCGTATATATGTAATTTTAATTTATTTTCAAAATTATATAGAGAGAATTTTTTACGGTATTATGTCACCCTAAGAATATTTATAAATGAATCTCTTTAAAATATGAGACTTATCTCTTGAAAATAAAACAAATTACCTACTATAACAAATAAAGATGATTTAAAAATATATGACGTATATACTGAATTTTTTTTAAAGTACTCAAATTCTTGTCTTAGATTCATTTGTTTTGATATTATTCAAATTGGTCTTAATGCTCATAATATTTGGAGCTTGCCATAATCATTATTCATATTCCTTATCCTTCCTTTTGGGGGATTGAATTACAATTACTCTCTCCGTCCCATATTAGTCCGTCCCATATTAGTTGGTTATCTTATTAAAAATAGTTGTCTTATATTAGTTATTCACCTTACTAAATCAAGAAAACATTAATTAAATTTTTTTCATATTACCCTTATAATTAATTCTTTTTAAAAGTGTTCACATTTGTTTGTTTGTAAAGTTTGTCTTAAGGGGTGAATTAGTAAAATTACCTTATTATTTATGATTTCTTAATATGCATGTAAAAAAAATGACAGTTAATATGGGACAGAGTAACTACTTACTAAAGAAACCGTTTATGTCATTTACCCTTTATTACTCCTTGTACAAACCCTAATTACTCCTCTTTAATTAGCTTTTAGTCCCTGATATTAACGTTAGCAGAAAACGTCTTCATCGAATTGAGATTTCATTATGAGAGTGAGTTCTTTCACAGTTCACTTTATATATTCTCTAATTTTATGTATTCATAGAAAATATAAATAAATAGTGAAACAAAGAGATACAAATTCTACTCCTTTTCTTTTCTGTGTTAGGGTTCTAATTCTTTTATTAATTTTTGTGCTCCTAATTTTATACTAAAAGAGTTTGTTGAATCTTGGGTGATATACCTACATTGGTTGAAATATCCTTAAATATAATGTCTTTAACACGCTTTAAACTTTTAAAAATACTCTGTAATTTTTGTGATCAAATATTTTCGTAAGATTTTCAACATATATATATATATATATATATATTTAATTGTTTGCGATTTAAAACTCTCTATTTATTAAGTTTTGAGGTCGTGTGACTTTTGTTGGTGATGATTAGATTGAACAGCTGGAATGATGAGTTCCAACATCCTTTTATGTACTCTCTTTGTTTCAAATTGATTGACTTATTTTGACTTGGCATGGAGTTTAAGAAAATAAAAAATACTTTTAAATCTTGTGATCTTAAATTAAAGATATGTGAAATATACCAAAATGTCCTTTAATCTTAGGGTCTTAAACATGTCATGTGGAATGTTAAAAATTAAAAAAATTATTAAAAAGGGAAAGGATCATTCTTTTTGAAATGGACTAAAATAGAAAGTAGGTCAGACTAATTGAAACGCCGCTTATTTTAGTTTACATTTAAATCAAAGTAAACCAAACCTAAGCGGTCACGATATCTTGTTGATATTGATTGAGGAGTATCTGTTAAAGATTGAAGTGAGATTTGGAATATTGATTTCAAGTTATTTTTGTCCTTATTTATTTACCATTATCTTCATGAGCCTAACCTAGCTGGTCCTTGATTTACAAAATTGTCAACTCTTTATTTTTATTTTTTTTGGGGAAAGAAAACTATGATTGGTTCAGTAGTGGGAGCAACGTGTTGATATTTCAATTGCTCTTTCTATAAATATATAAGAAATAAAGGCACGATTCAGTATTTAAATTTTTTTTCCTTTTTCTTCTTAAAATGTGTTTGAAGATCGTAATCACTAAAAATAGAATGGACAACTTGGGTATGTGTCAACTAACAAACCACTTCTAACTGCAATAAACAATAATAATACTCTCTGTTATTTAAATTTCTTCTCTTTTGTTTTCTTTTTATTAGTACTTATCATTTTGGTAGGCTTAGAATTTAATATTTATAATTAATACGACCACCTTTTATTTGATCATCCATCGACAAAGAAAGGTAATTTCGCTTTAAGTTATAAATTATGCAAATATCTTCTATCATACTTATAATCAATTTCTCCGTTTTATATATATATATATATATATACTAGATATAGAGGAGTTCGTGCTAGCACGGACCCAATATATATTATCTTTTTTGTCTCAATTTATGTGATACAGATAAAATTTGAATAGTCAATTAAATCTTTTATATGATTTTTAGATATTTTATGTCGTTAACTATTGTAATTTATAATATCTTTTACATAATTTTTAAAGAATATATGTTACTCTCTCTGCCCCAATTTATGTGGTATCACTACAATATTAGGAGTCAACTAAATTTTTATATATCTTTAAATATTTTAAGTTGTTAATTGTTTGCGATTTATAGTACTTTTTCTTATGTCGTAATTTATGTGGCACTGATAAAATTTTGAGAGTTAACCAAATTTGTTATGTCTTTTAAATATTTTAAGTTATTATTATTGTGTTTATAGTACTTTTTACGTAATTTTCAAATATATAACAAATTAAAAAGAAAAGTAAGATAAATAAGTTAAAATAGAGAAAACATAAAAGAAAATATCCAAGCGCACAAGCAGATACGTTGCCCGGCTGCCCATTTATCCCCTTTTATATATCTTTTCAATATTTTAAGTTATTAATAATTTGCGATTTATAGTATTTTTTTTTTTTCCAATTTATGTGGCACTGATAAAATTTTGAGAGTCAACTAAATTTTTTATGTCTATTAAATATTTTAAGTTGTTATTATTGTGATTTATAGTACTTTTTACGTAATTTTTAAATATATAACAGATTAATAAGAAAAGTAAGATAAATAAATTAAAACGGTGAAAGTATAAAAGAAAATATTCAAGTAGAAGTTTTTTTATGTCTTTTAAATATTTTAAGTTGTTAATTATTGTGTACTTTTTACGTAATTTTAAATATATAATAAATTAAAAAGAAAAGTAAGATAAACGAATTAAAACGAAAAAAATATAAAATAAAATATCTAAGCAGACAACACAAGAAGGCACGTTGACCCTAAGCTCCTCAATGTTGCGGTTCATTAATAAGAGAAAATTCCCTTTTTTTAACCTTGCCAATTGCTCGGTGAAATAAAAATTAAATATATAGGGGCCCATGGAGAAAATATTCAACCAGGCAGCACAAGCATGCACGTTGACCCTAAGCTCCTCAATGTTACGGCTTATTATATATCACATTTTTTTCAATAAAAAAATAGTTTTGAAATTTATAATCACAAACAAATTATAAATATTTGTGTAATTATAAATCTTAACATTTAGGTTAAATATAAGAATCCATGACATAAATTGAGAAAAAAAAAGTAATAATCAATTTGTTCGAGTTTGACTATTACTCCTTTGTGACAATGAGTTTGGGTTTATTAAACTAGGGGTGTGCAAAAATTGGTTTAACCGATAAAAATGTTATTAGTTTATCAGTATTGGGCTATTGGGTTAACGAGTTTTAAATAATTTTTTAATTTTTTTATTGGGCTATCGATTCGGTATCGATTTTAAGGTTTTAGTTAATGGTTAAATCGATAACCCAATAAGATTATATTAAAATTATATTTTTATCCATAATTATATTATAGTGCCTTTAGATTTTAAATATATACCCTATTATTTTTTGCATTTTATAATTGTTATTTTAGTGTTGTTGTTTTCTTTCTAAAGTCGTTGGTTTGGTGGGGTTCTACCTATCAGTGTTATTTTTCTTTTTGAGAGATTACTACCGTTGCTACTGTATTCAAGTTTTCTACTTAATAAGAAAGAAAAAAAGCTTGTTTTAGTAATAACATATTTGAATTTGCTTATGCTTGTAATTTGTATAAACTTTTATGCATGAAGGTAGTGTATGTTATCTAATCTGTATTCAAATAATAAAACAGAAAGCAAAGTAGCATAACAGTATGCTAAACAACAAAATAGTAAGCAAAAATAATTTGCAGAAAACTTCAGAAAAAAAATGAAGAATTAAATCGAGCCCACTGTATTCACAGTGTGTCCTTAAGGAAATTATTTCCCTCTATGTACCCGAGGTGTTGGAATATATCCTCCCAGGATAGAACGATTTACTCACCGAAGTAGTGGTACCTCAAACGCCGGTGACAGCGAACTCACTCGACAGTAGTAAACCACACAAGAATTTTATGAAGTGCAAGAAAAGAAGAGTAGAAGATCAGAAAATTCGTAAGGAAAATCTGAAGGATCAAAGGGTATTTATAGCCAACAAAGTGTTGTTTCACAAAGAGAAGCAATGGTTCAGAAAGGATGCAACTCTTCGGAAGAGATGCAATGGTTTGCAAAGGTCACAATGGTTTAGAAAGGTGCAACTCTTCAACTGAAAAGTTACACCCTTTCATTCTCCATTTTCCTTTCATTTCCTTTCATAGAACCCAACAATCCTCCACATGAAAGGAGAATGGCCATAAGATAAAGGAATGCACGGACAACTGTGTGATTTACAAGAAAGGATTAATTGCATCTGGATAAGTAGGTTTCCCTTTGAACTTTTCATAATCAACATATATCGGATGCACTCGATCAATCGGTAGATGCGATATCTTTGAACCGTCAAACTTTGTTGTACACTTAGACAATACAAGTCACACAACTAACCCTTAACCATCTATGGTTCTCACGGTTGTATTCGTTTCAGCCATGAACACCGCCTGATTTCATGAGTGCATAGAGAATTGGCCTTTACTATCATTCTCTTTGAAGCGGCTTACACTTCACACTCACATAGGTGATTTCTAAACGTTTTTATCCTATAGATAAACTATTTGGTCATATCTTGCCAAACTTAGACAACCATTAAAAAGCTTTAAACGTTAAGCTTTATCCTTGTTTCTGAACATTGTCTTCATCACGAGAATGGGTTGAGTTATTTGATAATGTTGAACCGTCAGTCATAACTTTGTTTGATATCCTTGAACCTAGATCTTGGGATCTCCAGTCTGCTAGGTAGAGTTACCGCCATGATGACTTATCCTAGGCCTTAACCCCATTCCCTTTGATGATCTATCAACTGCCTCTCTAGTTAGGCCTTTTGTAAGTGGATCCGACACATTATCTCTTGACTTTACATAGTCAATTGTGATAATTCCACTAGAGAGTAGTTATCTAACGGTATTATGTCTACGTCGTGCGTGATGAGATTTACCATTATACATAGTGCTCCCTGCCCTACCTATTGTCGTTTTACTATCACAATGTATGCATATAGGTGCCAAGGGTTTGGGCCAAAATGGAATATCTTCCAAGAAATTTCGAAGCCATTCAGCTTCTTCACCAGCCTTATCTAAAGCTATAAATTCAAATTTCATTGTAGAGCAAGCAATACACGTTTGTTTGGATGATTTCTAAGACACTGCTCCTCCACCAAGAGTAAATACATACCCACTTATTGATTTAAATTCAGATGATTCGGTGATCCAATTAGCATCACTATATCCCTCAATTACTGCCGGATATTTGTTATAGTGCAAGGCATAATTTTGAGTATGTTTTAAATACCCCAAAATTCATTTCATTGTCATCCAATGAGTTTGATTGGGATTACTTATGAACCGACTCAGCTTACTAATAGCACATGTTATATCTGGTCGCGTACAATTCACAATATACATTAAACTTTTCAACACTCGAGCATAATCCAATTGTGAATCACTTTCACCTTCATTCTTTTGAAGTGCAAAGCTTACATCAATTGGTGTCTTTGCAATATTAAAATTCAAATACTTGAATTTCTCAAGTACTCTTTCAATATAATGAGACTGTGACAATGCTAGACCCTGTGGAGTTCTGTGAATTCTAATTCCTAAAATTAAATCAGCAACTCCTAAGTCCTTCATATCAAATTTGCTAGCCAACATACGCTTAGTAGCATTTATATCAAAAATGTATTACTCATGATCAACATATCATCAACATATAAGCAAACAATGACTTGATGATTCGGAGTATTTTTAATGTAAACACATTTATCACACTCATTGATCTTAAATTCATTTGCCAACGTTGTTTGATTAAATTTTGCATGACATTGTTTAGGTGCTTGTTTTAGTCCATAAAGTGACTTAACAAGTTTGCACACTTTTCTTTCTTTACCAGGAACTACAAAGCCCTCAGGTTGTTCCATGTAAATTTCTTCCTCCAATTCTCCATTCAAGAAAGCTGTCTTCACATACATTTGATGGATTTCAAGACAATATACTGCCGCCAATGCTATTAACACCCGAATGGATGTAATTCTAGTAATTGACGTGTATGTGTCAAAACAATCAAGGCCTTCTTTTTGCCTATAACCTTTAACAACAACTCTTGCCTTATATTTGTCAATAGTTCCATCAACTTTCATTTTTCTTTTAAAGATTCATTTTGAACCTAAGGGTTTATTTCCGGGAGGAAGATCAACCAGCTCCCAAGTATGGTTGTTCAAGATTGATTCAATCTCACTATTGACTGCCTCTTTCTGAAATGATGAGTCTGCAGAAGACATGACTTCCTTAAATATTTGAGGCTCATTTTTAAGCAAAATACTAAAACTATTTCAGAAGTTAACGACGAAATTTTTATATTCTTCAAATTGCTAACAGACTGTACTTTAATTCTGATGAAGTTTTTATACTTTTCAAATCGAAATAATCAGAATATTTAGTGAATTGGTGAAGTTTTTATATTCTTCAAACCGAATACACAAACGGATTTACTCGGTGAAGTTTTTATATTCTTCAAACCTATCTTTATTTAAACTTGTTTCTAGTTAACAATGAAGTTTTTATATTCTTCGAATCGTTAACCGAATGAACTCTAAATTCTGATGAAGTTTTTATATTCTTCAAATCAGAAAGAAGATTCAAACAGAGTAGAAAACCATAAGGTTTTAATCTCCAAAAATTAAGTACATATAAGATTTTTATGTTAATAATGTAAATTACACTTTAAAAAAATAGGATATATGATAGACTGATGACTACACTTAAAGTATATCATTTTATCAATACTTGTGGATGATTGACCTCAGTTGTGCCCACAACCTTTTGTTAATATATTTCTCAATCATTTCACCTTTTATAAGTCTACTTCTTCAATATCCAACTAATAGCGTATTCATTGATTTAAAAATTTAAGCTATTATCAATTTTAATCAATCATCAATTGGTTCTTCGATTTATAGACCAATGAACTTATACGTTCAATAAACTGTCATATCTTTCCAAAAGGTTGACTTTCAACAAACACATCTTATCATGAAATGTCACAACCTTCCAAGTGACATTCCTTCACTTTTATATTTAATAAAACATCTTGTCTTTCCAAAGGATTGTCTTTCATCTTATCATGAAGAGTCACAACCTTTCAATTGACATCCTTCACAAAAATTAAAAACACGGTCTTTAATTAAAAGACATATGATCAATCATCAATTGACTAATTCGATCAATTAGTCTTTACTAAGACAGACCTAGTTACGTAAAAAAATTCACTAACTAGCATATATCCACCAAAGAAATATTTCATTGGGCTGACATAATACACTTATGCCAATAAATTAATATTTTTTTATTCTATCGAAAATTAATATCCTTTACTATTGGTGGTACATTCTATAAAAACACAATCAATAATTTTCGATTCTATTTTACCCTTTTGGGTTTAAGAACTTGCTCTTTATTAGCCAAACACCCCCACACTTAGAAGTAATTCAAGTTGTACTTTCCTTCTTTCCATTATTCATATGGAATAAATTGTGTTTTTCTATGGGGCTCTCAATTGAATATTCAGTTAGCCATAAGAATTGCTTTCTCCCACAAGTTCTTGGCTAAATCAGAACTTATTAACTAGACATGAATCATTATGATTAATTAATCATCATTTTTATCGGTCAACAAAGGTGGGTAGCCTTTCGCCAATATTCATATCTATACAAATAATTGTATTTTAATAGACGCATCTTTTCATGAAAAGTCACAACAGTTCAAGTGACACCCTTTCATGAAAGATCATAACTCTTCTGAACAAGTATATGTTTAGTTATCAATTTGGTGACTTCATGGACTAATTATATACTAGTAAACTCAACGACCACCATATCAAATATATATTTTTTTTAAATTGTGGGTTTAACGTAATACAAGAATGTCACTAGATTTCATATCTTGTGCTTCCAAATTAAATTAGACACTTAAGTCTAATATTGACTTTATCATAAGCCAAGAACCCTCACATTTTAAATATTATTTTCATAATTTCAAGAATATTTCAAGTATTCATGTAAGACTAAATTCATACCTTACAACCTTGAATATGATCACATAATTTAATACATGCTATCAAATAGTATATCAAGAAGTGGCAAAGAACATTTCCATAGTCAAAAATATTACCGCGAGTATAGCATGAAGATTCATATAGAAACTTTCAGGAACACTGTCGCACGCCCACTTAGTTTATTTCTGCAACTCAGTTCAAGACATAAAATAATCTAAAGACAATGTATTTCGTACAAGAGAAACTCATATGACATTGTTACCACTTTCTTTTTCTCCCTTTTTCAATTTGCTCGATCATTATAGAGATTACAAATGAATTACTCATCTCTACTTCTAAGTGTCACATGGCTGCCACACATGGCCAAAAAAAAAAAAAAAAAAATATTGATATGTGTTGACACAAACTTTAATGTGAAAATAGTAAGAAGAATGTAAAGCCATCTTAACCATTTGTTTCAACCACACAAACTCTTACTAACAAGTAAAAGAAAAAATAAAATGTGAATTTATCCTCTAAGAATTAATTAACAGTAACGAGCCATTATTACGATTCACAATATTCTTAGGAAGAAAGTCCATTTTGAACCATTTGGGATCCAAACGCCCAACCAAATTATTGGGTTAGGAAGGCAACTATTCATACTGCTGATCACTTTTATGGTAAAATTCCACAAATATGGAGATGAAGCTAGAATGCTACAACTATATTGCTTCGAGTAATTAATGAGTTAATCAAACAGGGACCATCAACCCGTATGTTAACAAACATTATCGGTCGAAAGTTGCCAAAGTATACCCATAAGACAAATGCAAAACAACTCCATTAAAATTGAAGATAATGTTGCAAGCACTGCTGCCATATTTCCATTACTTAGCTTTATCCTCATTTTTTTTCCACCTAGTAGAACACAGAAAATAACTTTTATAATAATTTCCTTAAGATTGTTATCTAATCTGTATTTAAATAATAAAACAGAAAGCAAAGTGGCAAAACAGTATGCTAAACAACAAAATAGTAAGCAAAAATAATTTGCAGAAAACTTCAGGAAAAAGATGAAGAATTAAATCGAGCCCACTGTATTCACAGTGTGTCCTTAAGAAATTATTCCCCTCTATGTACCCGAGGTGTTGGAATATATCCTCCCAGGATAGAACGATTTACTCACCGAAGTAGCGGTACCTCAAACGCCGGTGACATCGAACTCACTCGACAGTAGTAAACCACACAAGAATTTTATGAAGTGCAAGAAAAGAAGAGTAGAAGATCAGAAAATTCGTAAGGAAAATCTGAAGGATCAAAGGGTATTTATAGCCAACAAAGTGTTGCTTCACAAAGAGAAGCAATGGTCAGAAAGGATGCAACTCTTCAGAAGAGATGCACTGGTTCGGAAAGGTCACAATGGTTTAGAAAGGTGCAACTCTTCAACTGAAAAGTTACACCCTTTCATTCTCCATTTTCCTTTCATTTCTTTTCATAGAACCCAACAGTGTATACATGAAGATAAAAATAAGAGAAAGCAAAAAAAATTATAGAAGCATTTTTTTATCGGTTAACTGAAAGAAAGCAAAAATCGAACCGTTAAGGACCAAAAATTGATTAACCGAAAATCAATAAGGAATCTTATCGGTTTTACATGTTTACAAATCGAAAACCGATAAATCGAACCAATAATATACAAAATCGAATCGAACCGACCGATGCGCATCCCTATATTAAACTATCAATATATTTTGAGTCGAAAACACTGAATGAGCTTCCACCTACTGTGATAAAAAATTATCTGCCTCGGTATGATTAAATGTCGACAAAATCTTTACTATTGATGAAAAATTGAAACAATCAGCTCTGACTCAGTAAAGAAAAGCTAGCTGATGATAACATAGAGAATTGAGGGCAAAACAGAAAATATTAGTCAAATTCAACAATGTAGGAGTTTACTACCAGTATCGTTACTCTATTTTCTGTGGCAATATTGACTGGATAGAGTTTTAAGAAAATAATATTTTTAAAAGATAAAATAGTGGTCTAAAAATATTGGATATTTTTGTCGGTATAAAATCATGTTATATTATGTATTGAACAATAGAGATATATATATAGTGTCATGATCAAAAAATTGAGCTGTAATGACACCAACTACATCCGATATGCGAATCATACTAAATTCATTTTAGCAATTATAAGTAGAAGTAAAAGACAAAATCAACCATAAGCTAAGTCATAAGCAGAAGTATGTAATAGTATATATAGAAAAAGTGGAAAAATCAATGTGCAACCCCAAAACCTAATGTCATGAATACAAGAGTTTTCAAAATACTCTTACAATGTTTTTAAAATACTATAATATCGGCCAAAAAAAATAGATAGCAATAAAAAAAATAGAATAAGGAGTCCGCGAATGCTGCAGAAAAGTCAAATAACTATCTTCACAACTGAAAAATAATTCCTAAAAAGTGACTTCACGACCTCAATCGTATATCGCAAAATGGTTGATCGCTTTTCCAAAGCAACCTCATGAGGTTGCATAAGGTCGGACTTTTTTAATTCTTTTTTTTGAAAAAAATCAACTTCATGAGGCCGGAATTTTAAAATACACTTAATAAAATGCGTCACTTGGGGTTCAAAACTCCATCTTTGAGGTGGTAGGATACATTGCTACTACTAGGCTACTAATGCTTGTTGGTTAACTTTGTTTTATTTTATTTATACTCTCCGTATTTATTTTTTTGAAAAAAACGATCTCAGCAGGTTGATTTTGTTTTGTTTTGTTTGGTTTACTTTGTTTTTGATTTTTTTTCTTTTACATTAATTATAGCAATCTCATGGAATCGCAATTGTATTTTAATTTTTAAAAGCATATCAACCTTATGAGGTTGCTATTCTGTTCCTTAAAAAAGAAATTAAAGAAAAATGGAGAAGAAAAGCGATTTCATAAGGTCGCTTTTTTAAACCTATTTTAGAGGTATGCTTTTTTAACTCAAGTTTTAATAGTTTTTTTTAGTTGTGCTCAAGGACTCCAAGCAATCACCAACTGGAAGCAAGATCACATGTCACTCGTACTCAAAACAGATCCTACACATAAGAAGTGCAAAAAAACAGTGATGAGTATGAGAAACACATTTATTCAGCAATATTTTTGATCGACCCTATATGAAGTGATAACGAAAATTTGTTTTACCATGCCAATCTTTACAATATCTCAATAATTAATAAGTTCATCAGTATAATCAGTTCGAACAGACATATGAACAAGATATGCAATTATTTTTATTATTCTTAAAAAAGGGAAAAGCTTTCTAAGAGAGAGGATACACCTATTGTCAAATAAAAATAAAAAAAAAATTCCGCCTTGTGGCTTTTTCATGGCTTGATTTATTAAATATACAAATACAAGTCCATCAGTATTATATAAATGGATCACTTCTCCCCATTCTTGTTCATCACATTCTCTAAGTCTAAACTCATAGTTGTGTTGTAATTTTCCTCTTTATGGCAATGGCGCATCCGCAGGTTTTCTGGTTTGTATGCGTCGCCATTGCTCTTCTTGCTTCTACATCAATGGTTTCTGCTGTAGTTATTGAGTATTCTTTTCATGTATATAATTCTCCTCTTTCTATTTGCTATATATGCAAAATTAGCTTCTCCTTTTTTTACCACTATTTTGTCTCGAGAAAATAAACATGAAATTTACATAGGGGTGTCAAAGAAAGTTGTGCTAATAAATGAGTGCGCTATTGACCTGTTTGACTAATCTTTTGGGAGGTCTAAAGTGCTTATTTTTTCTGAAAAAATATTTATTTTCGTTTAATTCTTATTCATGACATGTTTGGCCAAGTTTTTGGAAGGTCAAAAAAAGTGCTTATTTTTCTAAAAAAATATTTATTTTAAAAAATGAGGTGTTCGGTCAACCTTTTGAAGCAAAATAAGTGTTTTTTGCCGGTAATCGAAACTACTTTTAGAAGGTAAAACAACAATATTTGCCCAAAGTACTTTTTGGAAAATACTTGAAAAAAAATGCACTTTAGTGCCTGTTTAGATTGACTTTAGGTTCAAAAGCTAGCTAGGGAGTTTCAGTTTTTGGCTTTTGGCTTATTTTTATTATTTTGACTTAAAGTAAAGTGTTTATAAGCACTTTTTTATTTTACCCAAACACAATTTAAAGTGCTTAAAAACTATTTTGACTTAAAAACATTTAAAATAAGTCAATCCAAACAGGCTCTTAGAAACACTTTTTTAAAAAAACTTGCCAAACAATAATTGATGCTCAAAAGTGTTTTAAAAATTTATTGGTCAAATACAAACCGCTCCTCACCAAAAACACTTTTCAAAATAAATTGATTTAGAAGTTTGGCCAAACAAACTATAAATTTTAATTTCTTTCTTTATTTTTTATAAAATTTGTTTAAGTACCTAATATATAACATATCAAACAAAAAATATCTTTTTTAAAAATATTTCAACGAGGTAAATATTTTGGGAATGATAAGTTTATGTATTTGGCTGGTGTAGGTGCAAAATCTTACTATAAACAGGTTATGCCGTAGACAAGTGATAAGTGCAGTAAATGGAAGTCTTCCTGGTCCAACTCTACATGTACGAGAGGGCGACACCCTTGTTGTTCATGTCTTCAATAAATTACCATACGATCTCACTATTCATTGGTATGCCCTTCACATTAATTTAATTAAAGGATTTATATAACTTGTATACACGGCTAGTCTAGTTATCTATTTCATTTTTAAATTATCAAAATTAATATCACACTAAAGAGTAATATGTAATTTTTTTGTTTCAATTTATGTGACACAGTTCGAATTTCCAAAATCAAACAGGTTACTATTTTCTTTTTAAATAAGTGGTTGTTTAACTTAAACACATCCTTTAAGAAACTACTCATTCCTAGAAAACAAAGAATGTTTTTACTAACTTACTCTTAATAAATACCTTAAAAAAGATGTAACTTTTTAATAATTTCTTGATTATGTAAAAATACTTTTTATTAGAGAAGGGTAAAATTAGAAGAGCATCATTAGTGTCTTCTTGATCATCTAAAACACCACTTATTTAGGAACAACATGAAAAAAAGTTAAAAAACCACTTATTTAAGAACAGATGGAGTAATTTTAATTGTGAATCCGGGCATGAAGTATTTGAATTTTTTGAAATAAAACTTGCATATATGGATACTACGTAAAAAGTATTATACGTCACAAGCATTGAAAATTTAAAATATTTAAAAATATATAAAAAAATTATGGCCAAAAAGTTACTTGTTCGAATCTCAAAATTTGAAAGATGCCATATAAATTGAGAAGGATGGAATAGTTATTACTAAAAGAAGAGCTAAAACATATATCCGTAAGGATCTCCAAAGAAATTTCTCTTTTTTTTTAATTCCTATCAAAACCAATTTTCATTTTCATGAGCCTTTTTTTTTGGGTCCTGTGATATATGTCTCAATCGTGCAAAAGCGGAGGAATCTTAGTAGCGTAATTATTTTGGTTAGCTGGATTTTCACCTTATTAGTAGAGTTAAATTCCCCATAATTCTCTCCTTCATTTTCTCTTCCCCTACCTCTAATTATTCTTTTAAAAAATCGTGCATAGTAGTTGGCGTTTTATATATGTAAAAACAAGGACAATTTGAATATTTATATTATTAGGTACTAATTATTGATTATTCATTGATATACGCTGGATTGTCATAATAAAATCTTGGTTTTGAAATTTAAAAAATGTCATTTAATTCAGATAACGTCTGTCATCAATAATTTAAACTATTTATAGTTGGTCAAAGAAAAGGATTAAAAAGGAGCTAAACTTAAAAGTACCATCGTGTCACATATGCATGGATTGACGTATTTTAATTTGGAATAAGGACAAATATGGTCATTCGATATAAAATATTGCCAATCGAATGCCCAATGAATTTGATTTCCCTTTTTTGGCCTTTTTGCTGGTGACCTTTTCGCTTCTCCTCCTCCTTGTTTGTTCTAATTTTATTTTTGATGCTCCTTTTTTTTTAAAAAAAAAAACACTGGTCAAGTTTTCTTGCTCCCTTTTCTTATTTTTTCTACTTTTGTTTTTGGTGCTCTTTTTTTTTAAAAATAAAAAAATCTACTCCTTTAGTTACCACTCTTTTTGTTCAACATTGATTCTTCACGCCTATTTTTTTTTTAATTCGTGTGTAATAAATATATAATCAATATATATATATAATATGCTAAAAATTACAAATTTAAAGGGTATTTTGGCACACTAATTATACAATAATTCAAATTCTATACACATCCTATGCAGATACATATTATATATAACAATTATACAGTTTTTATACACATCCTATACATATATATATTATATACAACAATTATATAGTTTCTATACACATTCTATACAGAATCTATAGAAATCTTTTATGGATACATATTCTATACAATAATTATACAGTTTTGATACACATCCTATACAGTTTCTATAAAAATATTATACATATACATATTCTATACAATAATTATACAGTTTTTTTTACACACTTGTATATACTCAAAGGCTACAAATTGGAAATAAATCTGCCAAAGAGCTATTGTTTGTCCAATATGTAAACTTAGGCCATTTGTTTTGAAATTAGTTACACAATGTCCTTTTCCCTTTCAATTTTAACACTTAGCATAATATATGCATTATATAATAATGGAATATGCTAACATTTATGTTATACGCAACGCAGGCACGGAGTTTTTCAGCTATTGAGTGGGTGGGCGGACGGACCCGAGTTTGCGACCCAGTGTGCGATCCGACGCGGAAAAAGCTACACGTATAGGTTTAACCTAACGGGACAAGAAGGAACCCTGTGGTGGCACGCACACGTGTCATGGCTACGAGCCACAGTTCATGGTGCCCTCATCATCCGCCCTAAACGTGGTCGCTCTTACCCTTTCCCTAAACCTTACAGAGAAGTCCCCATCCTCTTAGGTATTTATCTTATCCCTCATCTTCTATTCCTCATTTCATCTTTTTAATTGCATTAGTAACAGTGATTAAAAAAATTAGACAAAACACGTTAAAGCCTCTTAAATATGTATTCATGTCTTAAGTTTTTTTAGATACTGAAGATGCAGATTCAAAATTTGAGCATTATGAGTTCGAATTTGGAATTACTTTTATTTATAGGATTTTGAAATAAATCTCACAATTTGTAATTATCTATGTAAATTTTTTAATACACTTATAATGTCCGAGCTAAAATTACTTGATCAGATGAACCATAAGTTATACAATAGATTCGACCACATGGAGAAAATTACGAAGCAAGTACTTATGTGAATATTTTACGTGTATTACGTTCCTATTGTAGGATCCACACCACACACATCTTAACCTAGCCCAATTGGCTGGTCCATAAGAATTAAATCTGGGATCACTTTGGCAAATTAGAATAAATAGACACAAAGCATAATCTATGTGATTGATGGCCAAAAATTGTTAATTATGATCCATGATTTATATTTACTAATAAAAGAAGGAAATGGAAGTCTATAGGTATGTGAGTTTCTGTTTAAACATCCTATAAATCCTCGTATTCTAATTAAGAATATTATTGATATATTGTGCTTGTAGGAGAATGGTGGAATGCCAATGTTGTCGATGTGGAGAATGAAGGGCTAGCTACTGGTGCTGCACCTAATAACTCAAATGCTTATACCATTAATGGCCAACCAGGCGATCTTTACCCTTGCTCTTCTAATAGTAAGAAATATATACACACACCACGAATTACCTACTTTACATAATCTTGTTTTTTTTTTGGTGGTTAACTTAAGTTTGTTATTTTTCATTTCCATTAGAAACATACAAGCTAAAGGTGAAACAAGGAAAAACTTATCTCCTTCGCATCATCAATGCTGCACTCAATAACCAATTATTTTTCAAGATCGCAAATCATAATATGAAAGTCGTCGCAGTAGATGCTGCTTACACCAATCCATACATCACTGATGTAGTTGTTGTGGCACCTGGCCAGACGACTGATGTCCTCCTGACGGCCAACCAAGCGCCTGCAGCATACTACATGGCTGCAAATCCCTATGTTAGCGTGGCCGGGGTACCATTTGACAACACTACTACCACCGGAGTTATAGTCTATGAAGGTATCGATCTAGTCTTCTTTTACGATTTTGCTTGTAAATACTCTAAGTGAATATATCAACATAGTTCAACATGTTATAGTAGGTTAGTTGCCATTTTATCATATATGTTGCCAGTTAAATCTTATAACCATAGAAATGTACGTGTCATTACTCATAATTAAATGACTTGATTGTGTAGATATTTTCTTACATTGTCACAATCAGGGCATAAAACATAAACTCTTAAATTATTTCTCATCGTCTTTGAGTAATTAATTTTAATTTTTTTTGTATGAAGGTGCAAAACCATCAACTCCAAAAAAGCCAATCCTACCAGCCTTCAACGACACACCAACAGCCCATAAATTCTTCACCAATTTGACTGGTCTTGTAACTGGGCCATTTTGGATTCCTCCCCCTCGCCAAGTGGATGAGCACATGTTTATTACTGTTGGGTTGGGCCTAGTTGCTTGTGGAAGAGCAGGAAATGCAACATGTGAAGGCCCAAATGGACAACGATTTGCTGCAAGCATGAACAATGCATCTTTCCAATTACCCACCAAGATATCAATGTTAGAGGCATTTTTCAACAATGTCCAAGGGATTTACACTACTGATTTTCCAGACCAACCACCATTGAAGTTTGACTATACAAATCCTAATAATAGCTTTAATCCTGCAATTATAATGACTACAAAGTCCACAAAGGTGAAGAAACTCAAGTTCAATGCCACAGTTGAGATTGTGATGCAAAACACTGCTTTGATTGGTGTAGAAAACCATCCAATTCACTTGCATGGATTCAACTTCCATGTCTTGGCTCAAGGCTTTGGCAATTACAACCCCAAAATTGACCCAAAAAAATTTAACCTTTTTAACCCACAAGAGCGTAACACTATAGCTGTCCCGGTTGGCGGATGGGCCGTTGTTAGATTCCGAGCTAACAATCCAGGTAATCATACACTTCCGATATTTTGTTTTAAAAGATTAGTTTAATGGTAAAAAAATTCACAATTGAAATTACTTTGCACGAGCTCGAATTATGATGACATGATTGATAATCACACAAATGTCTAACATTTGTTTTAGATTAAGTTTCAAAGTCTTATTTTTTAGACTTCATGCTCCATCATGCAATACCACATAAATTGAGATGGAGAGCGTATATTTTTTCAAGAGATATAATTAGATTTTTCACGCAACATTTTATATGAACTAAATGGCCTAATAAGAATTAAATGTGCTTTATATAGGGATAGATAAATAACATTGAGTAATTTTGGTGAAGATTGGCTCTTTTTCTTTCTTTCTTAAAACTTATTTGGCTAAAACAGGTGTATGGTTGATGCATTGTCATTTGGACGTGCATTTGCCTTGGGGATTAGCAACAGCTTTTGTTGTCGAGAATGGGCCAACACCATCAACGCAGCTCCCTCCACCACCACCAGATCTACCAAAATGCTCGTCTCCATGATAGTGTTTTCCTAGTTTTTCTTTTTCTTTTTTTTTGGCGTAGCTCATTATTTTTTTGCATATTTCAAAAATTAGTTTTTGTTCAATCTTGTTTATGCCAACTGTACTAGAGAGTCAGATCATTTACCTTTGTCTCATTCCAACACAAGGGTTGTATTTAGCTGTATCATTATTTAAAATTCTTTTCGACGTTGTATTGAATCACTATTGTTTCAAGAATAATCTCTGATTATGAAGCTGTATTTCTATCTTTTTTCTACTTTGGGAAATATGTAGAAATGAAAAATACCTGGTCAAGTTTTCGGAAGGGTTAGAAAAATTGAGTTGAGAAAAAACGGGGAAAGAGGCTCATTGATTAAGTAGTACTAGTATGCTTGGAAAGTAACTTTAATTGACGGACTAAGAGCCTGTTTGAATAAGCTTATTTTAAGCTGCTTTTTTTAAGTTGTAAATTTCAGCTTTTAGCTTTTAGGTTTTTTTTGCTATTTTGGCTTAAAATTAAGTGTTCAGAAGCATTTTTTACCTTACCCAAACACTATAAAACAGCTTAAAAGCTATTTTAACTTAAAAAACACTTAAAATAAGTCAATCCAAATGGGCTCTAAAACCTCGATAAATACTCCCTTGTACCTGGCGGTAAGATTACACCTATCGTTCTGTAACGATCCACATGATCACTTTATTCTTTTGGATCCATTTCCCCAGTTTGAACCTACTCGTAGCTTCATTGTATTTCCCCTTATGCCCTGGGCGACACACGTGCTACAATGGCCGGGACAAAGGGTCGCGATCCCGCGAGAGTGAGCTAACCCCAAAAACCCGTCCTCAGTTCGGATTGCAGGCTGCAACTCGCCTGCATGATGTTTGTCACTTGCGGGAATGGGTAACGCGATTTCCGAGATGATCGGATAAATATTGGATGAGATTTTTAGTTGAAGATTGAAAATTTGAGAAGTTTGACCAAAGTCAAAATTCTAGGTTAACAAGCCCGGAATGGAAATTCGTAAGTTCCGTAAGGTCCCAAAGGTGATTTTTGAGGTGGATGGTTTGGACGCGTTTCGAGGGGCTCGAGTGTGATTTGGGCCCTTGGATCGATTTCTAGTTGCTGGACAAAGTTACCTGGTACCTGTTGTTGTTGGGAGGTGGTCGGTATCCCGTGGAATTAGTCGAGGTGCATGCAAGCTGGCCCGAACACTGCCATTATATATAAAAATCATATATAATTAAAAGTAAGAACATCAAAATGAAAGGTTAGATAATCATTTTACCCTTACACCAAATCAAAATGTTACTTATAAAATATTTAATTATTTAAATATTAATTAGATTAACTTTAACTTTTTTTTTTTTGGTTCACAAGGGGATTTATTTATTTATATATACTAACCATCAGTACAGAATAGGGGGCTGATAGTGCCATCAGTAGCTAGGCTTAGAGTAGTAGGAGTACTAGTAGATGGCCTTAAGGGCCCTAACAAAAGGAGTTCCTTTCTTATCTTCTTCGACAGCCGCTTGAACAGACAAGGGAGGAACGCTAAGTTTCACAAAAGCTACATCAGTGGTCATTCTTGTTCCTTCCTTAGCTAATATATCAACCACCCGATTCTGTGCTCTAAGGTTGTGCCGTAGTGGGGGGTCCTTCATCCTGTGGGGAAATTCCCTGGACTCATTGACAATGTTAGAGGACCTGTTAGATTCATTCAAAATAATATTTATGGCTTCATGCGAATCAGTCGATATGTCAATGTTGGTTAAGTGCATAGTATGTAATAATCGTAACCCAAGATTAATAGCGATGATTTCAGTGTGAAGTGAGTTCGTGACTGTGGTTCTGGATGAAAATCCTAAATCCAGTTGCCCTTCTCATCTCTTAAAGCGCCTCCAGCCCCTCCGTTGTTTGTGCTGTAGTTAAAGGCACCATCAACCTTTAGTTTCAGACAGTGGCGGATTCAGGATTTTTACTAAGTGGGTTCAATATATAGAAATTAAATACGCAAAGAAGCAAACAAAACGAAGTTTGATTAGCTAAAACATATTATTACAATTCTATTCTACGAGTATTCATTTCTTGAAACATATATACTCTCACAAGAAATAATGTAAAATATTCTTTTTTCTATCTAAGGCACTATACAACTGCTCATGAAATCATCATCCATTCGACTTTGCAATTCACTCTTGATCAACTTTATTGCCGAAAAGACTCTTTCAACCGTAGCAGTGATGATCGGCAAGATCAATGCAAATTTTACAAGACAAATAATTTTCTTCATTTTTAAATTGTAAGATTTTCTTAAGTTAAAGAAATAAAAAACAATCACAATAATTTTGTATATATGAAAATCGAGAATAGAGAGCAAAGAACAAACTTGATGGATTTCTTGGTGTTGATGCGAGATCCGAGATTCTTCTTCTCTTGGAGGCTGAAACGTGTTTTTTTTTGTTTCAAGCTTCCGAAAGTGGTGAATATTAAATAGTACGGACTAAATATTGCAAATGCCATTTCACTGGGGATTATCTTATCATTTAGATAATTGGGAATTTGTTTCGCTTGGAAATTGGAAAATAATGGAGATTATCTTACCTTTTAGATAGAGATTGAGTCCTTTTTTATTTGAAGTAATTTTATAATAACAAAAATAACTAAGGATAGCCTAAGTTATTTACCATTTGATGGACTTTCTAATGTTTAAAAGGAAAGAGTAATCTGCAAAGAAAAGGAGTAATCTACTGGACATTAAATGTTTAAAATAAAAGGAACTCATTTGTCGTAGGAGGATTTCGAACACGCGTGTTGGGACTATTAAAAAGATTGAACCCACTTTGCCACTAGGTTGGGGATTGCATATGTTCAGTGGGTTCAAATTTTAATATATAGCTTGTATATTTTCAGTGACTGGTTACATATACATATATATATACACTGTAATTTTTCGACCAAGTGAGTTCATATGAACCCTCTTGAACCTATGTGGGTTCGCCCCTGGTTTCAGACTCCCGGAGGGAGCTTCCCACTTCCCTTTATTCTGGACTGTTGTACTATGAAGTGATCTAGAGTTTGTCATATAGTGGTATTCTACGGCTCGCATTAGTGGGAGGGTGTGGTTGGAATGTCCACCTGTGCTTTGTTGTGATAATTATGATTTCTAGTTAGCCATATCTTCCATAGGTAAAAAGAAAAGGCCGTTTCCCAGTCCATGCCATTGTCGGTGACAAAGTTCCTTATATTTTATGTCGTGGAGCCACGTGGTACTATTGGAGCTTTTGATGTGCTTGATATCATTAAGTAATCCTATGTGCTGCTAGTAATCTCTTACCTTAACGCATTCCATAAATATATGTCCAATGCTTTCCTGGATTTTGCAAAAATCACACAAGGGGTTAATGTCAATTTCTATAGTGTGGAGATAGTGCCTTGTGGGTAGCCGTCTGTGTTGGCATAGCTAAAGGAAATATTTAATCTTGTTTGGGCTACGTATTTGCAAATCCATTTAAAACTGATTCCAGAGGGGGGCAGAGGTCCATGCTTCTTTTTCAGGTGATGGTAGGTCGATCTGGTGGTAAAGATTCCTGACGTGCTAAGTCCCTACTTCGGGGTATCCTTATGCTGACCATAGGTGGGGATAGGAATACGTCTAGTGGTCTGTTATATAGAATTAGGGATTGGGTAGCTGATATTGGTGAGGTTCCAAACTCCATTTATGATGATGGAATGAATTTTTTGGTCAATTTCTTGTAGTGGGCCACTCAAAATTTCCCTCAAAGGCTTATGGTGAGGGATCCAAACATCCCTCCTGAGGTTAATGTTTTTCCCTCTACCTATGTCCCACTGGATGTACTTTTCATATTCCTGCCAACCTTAAATTATACTTTTCCATATTGGGCTACCTCTTTTCAAGTGTTCTGAGCTTGAGAGAATTCCAGTGTTCCGAGTGTAAATACCAAGAAGTGATGAGGCCCACAAGGAGTTAGGATTAGTAAAAAATTTCCATGCTAGCTTAGCATGGAGAGCTACATTCTTCCATTTGGTTCTTTGGTGCCCTAGATCAAGCTTAGTTTTGAGGATAACTTGATGTGCTATTGAGGTATATATGGTGTAAGTGTGTACTTTGTGGCTAACATACATGTTTATAGTGTTTAAGTTGCAATTAGAACAATTAATGAGTTAAAATGATCAAATAAAGTTTAGACGAGAAAACTAGTGTTGCTAGCTTGAGCTATGCGTATTCTAGTGTATTTTGATGAACTCTATTTTGTTATATGGACTAATGTGTGTCATGAGTTGTTGTAGGAGACCTTTTTAGCAGCTATGGAAGCTAATTGAAGCCTACGAAAAAGCTACAAACCATTAGGACACAAAACAAGGTGGTAAGAGTGCGTTGGAGGCGAAAATGGGAAGCCAAGAAACACCCCCATGCCACGGAGGCTAAGCCCCATTTTATTGGCATGGCATGGAGGTGGAGAAGGGGCTGGTTGCTGCAAATTGCATCAAGCCAACGTGATAAGGGCATGTCACGCTAGCTGGCTGCCATGATAAGCATTGTGACATGGAGGCTGTCCTCCGTGATGGCCAACGTGTCACTGACCCTGTTACCGATGGGTGCAACTTATACTACACTATAAATAGGACACTTAGTTTTAATTGTAAACACTTCTGGACGATTTTGGATTGCAAAATACAAGGAAGAGGCTGCCTTAGGGTTCTTATTCTCTACTTTTCTTTACTTAATTCTTGTATGAACTACAACAATTTTGTAATCACGAAATAGATTATGAGTGGCTAAACACCCTCTTTCTAGGGTTGAGGCTACAATATGATTGCTTGATTATGGTTATATAGTTAGTTTATTTGTTTATCATGTCATTTGATTGTTCTTAACTTCTATTCTAAAGTGTTATGAACTTTAGGATAAATCCAAGTCTCAAAATGAATTGACCATAGGAGTTGAGGGTCGGGATGAAGAAAGTAGGGAGTGTGGATCATATCTTTTGTTGTTAGTTAACAATTGTAAAGAATGATTTGCGGTTAGAATAGAAATATACCTAAATGCCCAACTTAGTTAGTAAAATGGGAAGATAGTTGAATGCATCCGAATTAAAGACTCACATCCCCGCTCAACGATGTAGTTGTGAGATTAATTTGGGTAGATGACTTAAAGGATAACCATTCCCGGGTTATAATATCAACCCCGTAGATGAATGATCACGATAAACACCAACACCGGCTTTAAACCATGGTTATGCATGAATGTTTAGTGAATGCTTCAACCCTGGATTTTTCACGACCCACTTTCTCAGTCATGATGGTACCTACAACTCCCCAGTAGGCGAACTAATCCCCGTAGCCCAGAACAGTCAGTAATGTGCTACTATCTAACAGTCTAAGCGAAAGAACAATTTAAATAAGCGGAAGCAAGGGTACAAGATGAAGAAAATAGATAACAGAAATAATATAAATATAAAAGCGGAAGTTAAACCAAACCCAAAACCTAGTATCATAGCGTATAAGATCAAGATCTACACAAGGAGTACAAGCGTCCAAACAACATATACAAGCTGTCTCTGAGTAGAAATAGAGTATGTAATCATAAGATAACTAAAAGCTAAGCTCTGGTCGCCAAGAGCTCACCCTCAATCAAGAATATCACCAAAATAGCACCTCGCACGATCCTCCACGAGCTAACGGTGATGGCCCACACTAGGATCTGCACCAGAAGATGCAGAGTGTAGGGTGAGCACCAAATGCGAAGCATAAGGTACCCAGTAGGTATCATAGGCCATATGGGCACATATAAGATAAAAGCGTAGTAACAGACATAATAGAAGCAAGTAGTCACAGAAATCAATGAAAAGTACACAGGAACTAGCCCAGAGGGAAGACAACAGAACAACATACAAGGTTAGCAAGTAGGATATAAAACACAGGCACATGTGAAAGTAAGAAATGACGCACCTGGGATCCTTGCAACAACAGTATATACATAACAAGTTCTAGAAATAGATGGTATACCAGTAACCTTAAGTATAAGTTAAAGGGGGCGAAGAGTAGAGATAGGCATGCTCGAGAAAACAGAAATCAAAGACCGAACTAATAATGTCAATCTCAAATCCAGAAACCGACAACCTAGCCGTAAAAGGGAACAATTCCGTAAATAAATGACAAAATTCTACCTACAGTCCCCTGGCCGCCCATACAATCGAGGAACACAAATAAGTGAAAACAAACCCTTCGGCATCCCATACTACCGGAGCGTACAATCAACAAATAACAAATAAGGGTGGAGCCTCAAACAATGAATGATATGATGCATGAGGATATCAGGTGAAATGGTATCTTTGTATGTACCTCCTCCGGTGCCGATCAGGCCTAGCAGGTAGGTTCTATAGAAGTACACTACATGTATACCTCTATTCTGCTATATACCCTCCCTCCGACACACGCAGCCCAAAGCTCTAGGCCTGGACGACAAGGTCCATGGAGGTCCCAGACCCCATGCTAATATGTAGGCAACACTACCAACCCTCTGCAGGATCTCAAACAGCCCAATAAACCTAGAGCTAAGCTTGCCCTGCTGACCAAATCTCATCAGGCCCTTCACGGGCTATACTCGAAGGAAAACTAAGTCACCAACACTGAACTCCAAGGCACAAAGTGTACGATCAGCGTAGCTCTTCTGCCTACTCTGGGCTGCCTTAAGTCTGTCCTAAATCAAATGAACTCGGTCCAAGGAATCTCTAACGAAATCTATACTCTGCAGTCTGTACTCTAACCCATCAAACCAATCAATTGGCGATCTGTAATGCCTACCATACAAAGCCTCAAAATGTGCCATGCCGATTCTTGAATGGAAACTATCATTACAAGCAAACTCAGCCAAAGGCACAAACTGATCCCATGAACCTCCAAAGTCAAGTACACAAGCCCGTAGCATGTCCTCCAGGACCTGAATAGTCCTCTTGGACTGGCCATCTATCTGAGGGTGGAAAGCAGTACTAAGCTGAACCTCCATACCCAAATCTCTATGTATAGCTCTCCAGAACTGAGATATGAACTGCGTGCCGCAGTCTGAAATGATAGAAGCTGGGACCCCGTGCACCCGAACAACCTCACGAATGTAGATTTGAGTTAACCTCTCAGCACCGTAGGAAGCCTGAACCGACAAAAAGTGGGCCGAGTTAGTCAGCCAATCCACAATCACCCAAATAGAATCAAAACCCTGAGAAGTATGAGGCAAACCAACAATGAAGTCCATAGTAATACCTTCCTATTTCCACTCTGGAATGGGAAGTCGCTGCAACAAGCAACCCAGTTTCATATGCTCGAACTTAATCTGCTAACAGTTCAAGCACCAAGATACAAACTCCGCTACATCCTGCTTCATACCACACCACTAGTAAAGCTGTCTCAAATCTCTATACATCTTCGCCGTGCTAGGATGAATGGAGTATATAAAACAATGTGCCTCACAGAGTATCAACTGAATCAAATCACCAACCCTCAGAACACAAAGTCGACCATCATACCTCAAAATACCATCACAACCCATAGTATCCAGGCTTGCCTCTCCCCAAACTACCTGATCACGAAGGTCACACAAACTCTGATCCTCAAACTGTCGGTTCTGAATCTGATCAACTAGAGTGGAACGAACCTCAACACTAGCAAGAACACTGCTAGGATCCGACAAGTCAAGCCTAACTAATCGGTTAGCCAAGGACTGGATGTCAAAGGCCAATGGTCGCTCAAAAATTAAAAGTGAAGCTAGGCTTCCCATACTTACCGCCTTTTGACTCAAGGCATCCGCTACCACATTTGCCTTGCCCGGATGGTATAAAATAGTGAAATCATAGTCCTTCAGTAGCTCAATCGATATCCTCTGCCTCGAGTTCATCTCCCACTGACTCGTAATGTACTGTAGACTACGGTGATCGGTGAATATCTCACAATGAACTCCATATAAGTAGTGCCTCTAGATCTTAAGCGTGAAGACTACCGCTGCCAACTCCAATTCATGAGTGGGGTAGTTGCGCTCGTGAACCTTCAGCTATCTCGATGTATATGCTATCACTTGACCCTACTTCATTAACACACCACCAAGGCCGACCCCTGAAGTATCACAATACATTGAGATACACTGACCCTCAACTGACAAAGTCAGAACTGGAGCTGAAGTCAATAAGGCCTTAAGCCTCTGAAAGCTATCCTCGCACTGATCTGACCATTGGAATGGGACATCCTTCCTAGTCAGCATTGTCAAGGGTGCTGCTATGGAAGAAAATCCCTCAACCAACCATCTGTAGTACCCGGTTAAACCAATAAAGTTGCGAACCTCGGTAGGAGTAGTAGGTCTAGGACAATTACAAACCGCAAAAATCTTACCTAGATCAACTCTAATCCCATCCTTAGATACCACGTGCCCTAGGAAAGCAACTGACTCGAGCCAAAACTCACACTTTGAGAACTTGGCATAAAGCCGATGATCTCTCAAAGTCTGAAGTACCATCCTCATGTGTTGCTCATGCTGTTCCCTACTCCTCGAGTATATCAGAATCTCACCAATGAAGACTATCACGAATATATCCAGATACGGGCTAAGCACCCTATGCATCAAATCCATAAAGGCTGTGGGGGCATTAGTCAACCCAAAAGACATCACAAGGAACTCATAGTGGCCATAACGTGTCCTGAATGCTGTCTTAGGGATGTCCTCTTCCCTAATCCTGAACTGATGGTAGCCAGACCTTATATCAATCTTCGAAAACACGACTGAACCCTGAAGCTGATCAAACAAGTCATCAATCCTCGGCATCGGGTACCTATTCTTCTCTGTCACCCTATTTAACTGCCGATAGTCAATACACATCCGCATTGACCCATCCTTCTTCTTCACGAAGATGACAGGAGCACCCCAAGGAGACACACTCGGTCTAATGAACCCCTTAGCTAATAAATCCTAGAGCTGCTCCTTAAGCTCTCTCAACTCAGCAGAAGCCATATGGTAGGGAGGAATAGAAATGAGCATGGTGCCAAGCTCTACTCAATGGAAAAATCAACATCCTTCTCAAGTGAAAGGCCTGGTAGGTCTGTAGGAAACACATCTAGGAAGTCTCTAACCACAAGGACAGACTCGGGAGACGAAAGGTCAGCACTAGCATCTCGAACATATGATAGATAAGCTAAACACCCACGAGAAATCAACTTCCTAGCTCGAAGACAAGAGATGATCCCAGATGGTGCATGGCTAGCAGAGCCCTGCCATACCACCGGGGATACACCAGGCACGGCTATGGTAATGGTCTTAGTATAACAATCCAAAATCGCACGGTGAGGGGATAACTAGTCTATGCCCACTATCACATAAAAATCTAACATATCAAGGATCATCAAACCACCCCAAGTCTCTAAATCACCAATAGATATCACACATGATCTCACAATCCGATCCACTACTAAAGAATCTCCTACTGGGGTCGAAACAAAAATAGGCACAGATAA
>QJPP01005912.1:0-29915 GCA_003996215.1 Jaltomata sinuosa | reverse complement strand
TAATTCTTAACACAAAACTAACAATTTAAACTAACAAATTAAATTAAAAAAACTAAGGTTCAAGAACCTAATTCCAAATTCAAGTTCAAGTCCTAATCCTAATTCAAGTTCCGAATTCAAGTTCCAAATTAAAGTTCCAAATTCAAGATCCAAATTCAAGTTCTAAATTCAAGTACCTAATTCAATTTCAAAAAAGAACCTAAAGTTGATAACTAATTCTTAACCCAAAACAATCAATTTAAATTAACAAACTTAACTTAAAAAAATTTAACTTAAAAAAACTAAGGTTCTAGAACCTAATTCCAAATTCAAGTCCTAATCCTAATTCAAGTTCAAAATTAAAGTTTCAAATTCAAGTTCCAAATCCTAATTCCAAATTCAAGTTCAAAATTCAAGTGCCTAATTCAAGTTCAAAAAAGAACTTAAAGTTGAAAACTAATTCTTAACTCAAACCAAACAATTTAAACTAACAAACTTAACTTAAAAAAGCTTAACTTAAAAAAACTAAGGTTCAATAACCTAATTCCATATTAAAGTTACAAATTCAAGTCCTAATCCTAATTCAAGTTCCAAATTCAAGTTCTAAATTAAAGTTTCAAATTCAAGTTCCAAATCCTAATTCCAAATTCAAGATCAAATTCAAGTACCTAATTCAAGTTAAAAAACACCTAAAGTTGAAAACTAATTCTTAACTCAAAACTAACAATTTAAACTAACAAACATAACTTTAAAAAGCTTAACTTATAAAAACTAAGGTTCAATAACCTAATTCCAAATTCAAGTTCAAGTCCTAATCCAAATTCAAGTTCAAGTCCTAATCCAAATTCAAGTTCCAAATTCAAGTCCTAATCCTAATTTAAGTTCCAAATTCAAGTTCAAAATTCAAATATCTAATTCAAGTTTAAAAAAGAACCTAAAGTTGAAAACTAATTATTAACTCAAAACTAACAATTTAAACTAACAAATTTAACTTAAAAAAGCTTTATTTTAAAAAAACTAAGGTTCAAGAACCTAGTTCCAAATTCAAGTTCAAGTTCTAATCCTAATTCAAGTTCCAAATTAAAGTTTCAAATTCAAGTTTTAATCCTAATTCAAGTTCAAAATTCAAGTACCTAATTCAAGTTAAAAAAAGAACCTAAATTTGAAAACTAATTTTTAACGCAAAACTAACAATTTAAACTAACAAACTTAACTTAAAAAATCTTAACTTAAAAAAACTAAGGTTCAAGAACCTAATTCAAAATCCAAGTTCAAGTCCTAATCCTAATTCAAGATCCAAATACTAATTCCAAATTCAAGATCAAAATTCAAATACCTAATTCAAGATCAAAATTCAAATACCTAATTCAAGTTCAAAAAAGAATCTAAAGTTGAAAACTAATTCTTAACTCAAAACTAACAATTTAAACTAACAAACTTAACACAAAAAAGCTTAACTTAAAAAACTAAGGTTCAAGAACCGAATTCCAAATTCAAGTTCAAGTCCTAATCCTAATTCAAGTTCCAAATTCAAGTTCAAAATTAAAGTTTCAAATTCAAGTTTCAAATTAAAGTTCCAAATTCAAGTCCTAATCCTAAATCAAGTTCAAAAAAGAACCTAAAGTTGAAAACTAATTATTAACTCAAAACTAACAATTTAAACTAACAAACTTAACTTAAAAAAGCTTAACTTAAAAAAACTAAGGTTCAAGAATCTAATTCCAAATTCAAGTTCAAGTTCCAAATTAAAGTTCCAAATTCAAGTCCTAATCCTAATTCAAGTTCCAAATTCAAGTTCAAAGTTCAAGTACCTAATTCAAGTTCAAAAAAGAACCTAAAGTTGAAAACTAATTCTTCACTCAAAACTAACAATTTAAACTAACAAACTTAACCTAAAAAAACTAAAGTACAAGAACCTAATTCCAAATTCAAGTTCAAGTCCTAATCCTAATTCAAGTTCCAAATTCAGGTTCCAAATTAAAGTTTCAAATCCTAATTCCAAAATCAAGATCAAAATTCAAGTACCTAATTCAAGTTCAAAAAATAACCTAAAGCTGAAAACTAACTCTTAACTCAAGATTAACAATTTAAACTAACAAACTTAATATAAAAAAGCTTAACTTAAAAAAGCTAAAGTTCAAGAACCTAATTCCAAATTCAAGTTCAAGTCCTAATCCTAATTCAAGTTCCAAATTAAAGTCCTAATTCTAATTCAAGTTCCAAATTCATGTTCAAAATTCAAGTACCTAATTCAAGTTAAAAAAAGAACCTGAAGTTGAAAACTAATTATTAACTCAAAACTTACAATTTAAACTAACAAACTTAACTTAAAAAAACTTAACTTAAAAAAACTAAGTTTCAAGAACCTAATTCCAAATTCAAGTTCAAGTCCTAATCCTAATTCAAGTTCCAAACTAAAGTTCCAAATTCAAGTCCTAATCCTAATTCAAGTTCCAAATTCAAGTTCAAAATTCTAGTACCTAATTCAAGTTCAAAAAAGAACCTAAAGTTGAAAACTAATTCTTAACTCAAAACTAACAATTTAAACTAACAAACTTAACTTAAAAAAACTAAGGTTCAAGAACCTAATTCCAAATTCAAGTTCAAGTCCTAATCCTAATTCAAGTTCCAAATTCAAGATCCAAATCCTAATTCCAAATTCAAGTTCTAAATTCAAGTACCTAATTCAAGATCCAAATCACAATTCCAAATTCAAGTTCTAAATTCAAGTACCTAATTCAAGTTCAAAAAAGAACCTAAAGTTGATAACTAATTCTTAACCCAAAACAATCAATTTAAATTAACAAACTTAACTTAAAAAAGTTTAACTTAAAAAAACTAAGGTTCTAGAACCTAATTCCAAATTCAAGTCCTAATCCTAATTCAAGTTCCAAATTAAAGTTCAAAATTCAAGTGCCTAATTCAAGTTCAAAAAAGAACTTAAAGTCGAAAACTAATTCTTAACTCAAACCAAACAATTTAAACTAACAAACTTAACTTAAAAAAGCTTAACTTAAAAAAACTAAGGTTCAAGAACCTAATTCCAAATTAGAGTTACAAATTCAAGTCCTAATCCTAATTCAAGTTCCAAATTCAAGTTCTAAATTAAAGTTTTAAATTCAAGTTCCAAATCCTAATTCCAAATCCTAATTCCAAATTCAAGATCAAATTCAAGTACCTAATTCAAGTTAAAAAAACACCTACAGTTGAAAACTAATTCTTAACTCAAAACTAACAATTTAAACTAACAAACATAACTTTAAAAAGCTTAACTTAAAAAAACTAAGGTTCAATAACCTAATTCCAAATTCAAGTTCAAGTCCTAATCCAAATTCAAGTTCCAAATTTAAGTTCCAAATTAAAGTTCCAAATTCAAGTCCTAATCCTAATTTAAATTCCAAATTCAAGTTCAAAATTCAAGTATCTAATTCAAGTTTAAAAAAGAACCTAAAGTTGAAAACTAATTATTAACTCAAAACTAACAATTTAAACTAACAAACTTAACTTAAAAAAGCTTAACTTAAAAAAACTAAGGTTCACGAACCTAATTCCAAATTCAAGTTCAAGACCTAATCCTAATTCAAGTTCTAAATTCAAGTTCCAAATTAAAGTTCCAAATTCAAGTTCAAAATTCAAGTACCTAATTCAAGTTCAAAAAAGAACCTAAAGTTGAAAACTAATTCTTAACTCAAAACAAACAATTTAAACTAACAAACTTAACTTTAAAAAGCTTAACTTAAAAAAACTAAGGTTCAAAAACCTAATTCCAAATTCAAGTTCAAGTCCTAATCCTAATTCAAGTTTCAAATTCAAGTTCCAAATTCAAGTTCCAAATCCTAATTCCAAATTCAAGTACCTAATTCAAGTTCAAAAAAGAACCTAAAGTTGAAAACTAATTCTTAACTCAAAAATAACAATTTAAACTAACAAACTTAACTTAAAAAAGCTTAACTTAAAAAAACTAAGGTTCAAGAACCTAATTCCAAATTCAAGTTCAATTCCTAATCCTAATTCAAGTTCAAAATTCAAGTTTCAAATTCAAGTCCTAATCCTAGTTCAAGTTCCAAATTCAAGTTCAAAATTCAAGTACCTAATTCAAGTTCAAAAAAGAACCTAAAGTTGAAAACTAATTCTTAACTCAAAACTAACAATTTAAACTAACAAACTTAACTTAAAAAAACTTAACTTAAAAAAACTAAGATTCAAGAACCTAATTCAAGTTAATAATCTAATTCAAGAACCTAATTCCAAATTCAAGTTTAAGTCCTAATCCTAATTCAAGTTCCAAATTCAAGTTCCAAATCCTAATTCCAAATTCAAGTTCAAAATTCAAGTACCTAATTCAAGTTCAAAAAAGAACCTAAAGTTGAAAACTAATTCTTAACACAAAACTAACAATTTAAACTAACAAATTAAATTAAAAAAACTAAGGTTCAAGAACCTAATTTCAAATTCAAGTTCAAGTCCTAATCCTAATTCAAGTTCCAAATTCAAGTTCCAAATTAAAGTTCCAAATTCAAGATCCAAATCCTAATTCCAAATTCAATTTCTAAATTCAAGTACCTAATTCAATTTCAAAAAAGAACCTAAAGTTGATAACTAATTCTTAACCCAAAACAATCAATTTAAATCAACAAACTTAACTTTAAAAAATTTAACTTAAAAAAACTAAGGTTCTAGAACCTAATTCCAAATTCAAGTCCTAATCCTAATTCAAGTTCAAAATTAAAGTTCCAAATTCAAGTTTAAAATTCAAGTGCCTAATTCATGTTCAAAAAAGAACTTAAAGTCGAAAACTAATTCTTAACTCAAACCAAACAATTTAAACTAACAAACTTAACTTAAAAAAGCTTAACTTAAAAAAACTAAGGTTCAATAACCTAATTCCAAATTAAAGTTACAAATTCAAGTCCTAATCCTAATTCAAGTTCCAAATTCAAGTTCTAAATTAAAGTTTCAAATTCAAGTTCCAAATCCTAATTCCAAATTCAAGATCAAATTCAAGTACCTAATTCAAGTTAAAAAAACACCTAAAGTTGAAAACTAATTCTTAACTCAAAACTAACAATTTAAACTAACAAACATAACTTAAAAAACTTAACTTAAAAAAACTAAGGTTCAAGAACCTAATTCAAAATTCAAGTTCCAGTCCTAATCCCAATTAAAGTTCCAAATTCAAGTCCTAATCCTAATTCAAGTTCCAAATTCAAGCTCAAAAATTCAAGTATCTAATTCAAGTTCAAAAAAGAACCTAAAGTTAAAAACTAATTATTAACTCAAAACTAACAATTTAAACTAACAAACTCAACTTAAAAAAACTTAACCTAAAAAAACTAAGGTTCAAGAACCTAATTCCAAATTCAAGTTCAAGTCCTAATCCTAATTCAAGTTCCAAATTAAAGTTCCAAATTCAAGTTCCAAATCCTAATTCGAAATTCAAGTTCAAAATTCAAGTACCTAATTCAAGTTCAAGTTTGTTTTTATATGTAAAAGTCGTAAAGTAGAGTCTTAGTCATGAATAGTAACACTGTTCATGAATAGTAAAAGAGTCACTGTTCATGAATAGTAAAAGTCACTGTTCATGAATAGTAAAGGTCGTCACTGTTCATGAATAGTAAAAGTCGTCACTATTCATGAATAGTAAAGGTCATCCGACTTCTATATATAGAGGTCCTTGAACATAAATAAAAATCATCCGATAATCACTTCCTCTCATCTCTCTCTACATTTTCTAATAAGTTTTCCATTCCGCACAATATTGGTATCAGAGCTAGATAGAAAAATATAATAGTCATGGCAAAAGCTAACTCCAATGAGGAAATTATCGAGCAGGTATACTATCATATGAATATGCATAGCTAAACTCACATATTCCTGATAATCATAGTTATGGTAGAGTAAATTTTATATTTGTTACTATATATTGGAATTGTTCAAAAGCATGTTACATAGTTTGCTAGCAAATGGGAAAGGGGAGAAAACTTCTAGAGAACAGTACTATCATCGAGGGAAAACCGTTGAGGCAGGAAGCCGTGTTAAGGGAGTACCAATAGTATGAGAAAAGCTGTTTAAAGGAAGAAGAGTATCATGCCGAGTACAATCATGCTAGTAGTGACAAACCAAACATGTTCTAGGACAAATCCAGTATTATAGTAAGCTTATATAAAAAGGATCCTATCATAAAATATGATTAGAGGGAATAACTGAGAAAAAGCAGCATAATAAAAATGACAAGTTTACATGAAGAAGCGATAAAAAATTATAAAACATTGGTTTTATATGCACTAAAAAATATAAGAATGACTGAATTAAAAAGAATTATTTGGGAAAAAATATTTGATAAAATAGACGAATTATTAGAACAACAATGGTATGAGATAGATCTAGACAATTTAAATATAGATAAAGATTGGGAAAAATATTCAGATCTAGATATCTGGAACATATTATGGAAAGAAAGATAAAGATAAATTCCCCTAAAGGAAGATTATTATAAAATAAAATAAAAATGGAAGATTTAAAACATACTAAAAAGAAAATAAGAAAAATAAGAAGGAAATTAAAAAATTTATATCCAGAATATAAACAACTTAGTATTACAAGAACTGATAACAACAGGCTAAATAAGTTAATAGATGCTATATCTAAAATGAAATACAAATATATAAAATACTTAAAGAAGCAAAAGACATTTAATGGATAAATACGAGGAAGAATTAACAGAAATGATTAAACAAACAAGAGAAGAAATTACACATAGAGAACAAAGACTTAGTGAAAACATATTTGCAGGAGTATGCCATAGATCAATATTGGCACAAAGAAAAGAAATATTCTACTTATACATAGAATTACAAAAACTAACATATAAATTAGAACACAAATTATAAATGAATAAAGAAGAATACATGGTAGAAGAAAAAACCTTCGAAACTATAGAAGGAAGACAAATAATAATAGTATTTTCTAATCTAGGAAGAAGATATAAGAAAATAGGAGAAAACATGCATCTAATGCTAGAAAGAGAATCAGCTAAATTAGAAGATAGTCTAACAGCTATGGTAAGAATAATGAAAGAAAATGAAGAAATAGACAGAAAGAATGAAATAAATAAAATAAAACAAGAAGCAAAAATAGAAGTACAAAAAATAGAAAGTACTAAAAATACAAAAATACAAGAATTAGAAAAAGAACTAGCAATGTTAAAAGAAATATATAAAAACAGACAAAAAGAAAAGGAAAACAGACAAAAAGAAAAGGAACAACAAGAAAAATTACAAAAAGAAAAAGAACAACAAGAAAAATTACAAAATGAAATAGAGTTATTTAAAGAAGAATTACAACTTAAAGAAGAATTACAACTAAAAGAAAAAGATAACGAAGAGCATAAATTATCAGAATTGGTGATAGATGAAATAAATGAAACTAATGAAGAACAAAATTCAGAAGCAAGTGAAACATATACTGAATTATTAAAAAATATAGAAAATAATGAAAATATAGAAAATGATGAAAACATAGAAATAAATATGAGTAAAGTAGAAGAAAAACCTAGCACATCAGAAGAAAAAAGAGACTTAAAACCAAAATACTATACAAAAAGTTATGAAAACTCAGATAAACAAGAAACAACATGGAAAAAACAATATAATGAAAAATGGACACCAACTCCATCAACAGAACAATATAATTTCTTAGATCTAGATTGTGTAACAGACACAAATAAAGTTATCCAATTATGGATGGGATATATAGCAAAACAATTAATAGACAACAAAATACAAATAGCAGAAACACCAGGATACATAGAAAGAACATTAATAGGAACAGTAAAACTATGGTTATTAAATATAACAGAAGAAAGTATAAAAACTTTAAGAAATAATAAAAACATGAGTGGCGAAGCTGCAACAACATCGATAGAAATACTACAAAAATATGAAACGGCAATAAGAAACGAATTTACCAGTACGACGACAGAAGATGAAGAAAAAAATAAAGAAAAAATAATAAATAGAAATTTATTGACAAAATTAGAAATATGTAATATGTGTTATATAGATGAGTATACATGTGCATTTAAAGAATATTATTACAAAGGATCATATAATACGGAAGAAAGCAAGGAGATCAGACAGCTATATTTCACAAAATTACCTGAACCATTTAGTTCAAAAATAATAAAAAATTGGGAAGAAGCAGGACTAATAGATACGTTAGGATCTAGAATAAAATATTTACAACACTGGTATTCTAATATTTGTGAAGAATATGGAGAAAAACTACAAATAGAAAAAACCTTGATAAAAAATCTAGTATGTTGTAACAAAAAAGTGGCACCTAAATTCGGATGTAAAGATGAAATTAATTATTATAAGGAATCATACTCAAGAAAAAAGAGATATAAAAAATATAAATCCAAGTATAAAAATAAAAACCCAAAAAGAGAATATTATGTAAAAAACTATAAAACAAAAAGACCATATAGACCAAAACGAAAATTAACAGAGTGTACATACTACAACTGTGGAAAATTAGGACATATAGCTAAAAATTGTAGATTACCAAGAGACCCACAAAGAAAACAAATATCAGAGATAATATTCAAAGAAGACGAAAAATATACGCAAATAAAATACATAGACTATGAGCTAAATAGCGATGATAGTATATATGAAATATCAGAAGAAGAAAGTGAAATAGGTAATGACTGAAAAAGAAATACAAATAATAAAAAAGGAAGAATATCTAGATGAAGAATCTACAAATCAAAAAATAATATTTGATTATAACATATTTGACCAAATAAAAGGAAAAAAATTAGACTTAAGTGTAGATAAAATATTTAATATACCAATTATAAGAAACTTATTCAAAAGACAAAAAGAAGAGTACTATGTAGTAAGCCAGAAAGAACATGTAATAGATTGTAAATATACACAAGGAAAAGCTAGAATACCCTTGATAACCAGAAGAATCATAAATAAAGAAATACAAGATCTAAAAGCAAGAGATCCAATAAGATACGTACACCTAGGAGGAACAGAAATATTAATAAAAGCTTGTTTTAGAGAAGGAATAGATACACCAATAGAAATATATTTAGCAGACGATAGGATAATAGAACCTATAGAAAAAAGCATAATAGTGCAGTTAAAGAAAATTTAATATACCAAAAGTTTAAATTTATAATAAGTGCTAACTATTCAGTATCAGTATCAGATAGTAATATAGATAAATCTTTAGTATTATATTGGAAAATGTCAGGAATAGAACTAACCCCAGGCAGTAAAATATTTACAGCAAGATGTAAAAACTTGTATGTATTAACTACTAAGCATAGAATAACAGCAAAAAATAAAATAAATAGGATAAAGATAGAAAACTCCTTTGAAAAGATAGTTACTCTAATAGACAAAAATGACTATAGTTACAAAGAAATAGATTTTGATGAAGATTTAGAAATAGTAAAAGAAAGATTAAGTACATCTAAAAGAATAAACTATGAACCAAGGTTAAGCATATCAGGTAGCAAAAGATATGAAAGTACAAGTATAAACTACGAACCAGAAATACAAGAATCATCTACAAAACTGATAAAACATCAAAAAGAGGAACTAAAACAATACTATATAACGGGAATAATAAATGAACAAAAATGTTTAATATTAATAGATATAGGACAAGAAGAAAATAACATAGCACGAGAACTAGTTATGGAAGATAAGATAAAAGTAAAAAATCGGCCATGCCCAGACCTACCAAAAACATTAGCAAATACTAAAGAAATAGTAAAAAAGGAAATAATTATAGGAGGAATACCAATAAAGATAAAATTTGAAATACACCAAGACAAAAATACAATATTAGGAATAAAATGGTTAGAAAAAATGAAACCATATAGTATAGAAAATAAACAATTAATAATAACACATAATAATAAGAGAATAATAATAAAAAGAGTTTAAAAAAAATATGGAAATACTAATCATGCATCAAACTATCGCTAATCATACTACGAACAGAATATCTAGAAAGAAATTTAAAAGACCATACGAAAAAGACATAATACTAACCCAAGAAATATATTGGTACGCCAAAACACTAAAAGAATTATACTCTGATTCCTACGACACCTTGTTAGGACAGAAACAAATACACATAGAACAAATTATACAAGATAAAGAATTAAGTAGTAACCAAAAAGAAATACTACACCAATATATAAAAGAATTAGATATAACCTTATCAACGATTGGATCTAGGATACATCGTTATATCCAACTAATAAGAATAAATATTAACATAAGAAAAAGACAATTCGATTAAGTCACTAAATACACAAGATAGATGGTAAATTACAAAAGAAATAAGGAGACTTGTTCTCAATATACAAAACTTTACATTTACAATTGGAGTAATTCCAACTGACAAGAATGCAATTGCAGATCACCTATCAAGACAAAAGTACTCAGACTGAGGAAACTACTCCAGATATACTCTCAATCCTTACTACGCTTTCCATGAAAGTGGACAGTCTAGGAACGAGATTACAAAAGATAGAGCTAAGTCAGCAGCATGACTCTAAATATGCGGAGCTAAGTCAGCAGCATGACTCTAAATATGCGGAGCTAGAAGGTGACGTTGGGAAACACCTTAAAACCCATAACAGTTTGCTAAATACAGCTGCAGGTACAAGCAAGGCTGCAGGAAACAAACCAGTTAGTACTAAACCATTTACAAATAACAATTTGAACAAGATATTTGAAAAGCCATTTATCCAGAAAAGACAACCCATTGAAATACCAAATGTCATACCCCAAACGACTACTTATGCAAATAGCCTCCACAAAGATAAGAAAATATACAATCATATCACCCAATCCTACATCAACAATATATACCAAATACAAACTTTCCTAAACCTTAAGCCAAGATCTACCATTAACCCCGAAAAACCAGAGCAAGACTACTTAACCCAAAAATTACAAGGATACAACCGGCTGATAGCACAGCCAAAAACAAATCCAAATCTAGTTAGAACCTGTTATAACTACGGATTACTTAGCACCGTATATACATACGACGGCGAAGAGATAAGTGGAATTCCAGAACTCCACAAAGCATTTATTACATATAAACGAATTACAAAAGGAACTTTATTTTTTATAAAATTCTACACAGCACCAGCGGAAATACTATATGATGAAATAAAACCACTAATCCAGGTTGTTAAAATAGGCCTGACTAAAGAAATGATCATACCAGAAGAGATATCGCAACAAGCGGAGATACCAAAAGTTGAGATACCAAGTTTTTATGCAAATAAAAGAATAATTGGTATATCAACAATTATCCAGGAATTAGCTACGAATTATCTACAAGGCAAAGCTATATGGAGTTATTATTCCAGAGACCATTTAATGATCTATGCAAATTCAAGAGAATTACGACAAGCAGATATGGATGAAGTCCAGAAATGGATTTTATCGTTATTAAAACCAGAGTTAGAACCAACAACTAGAGCCTTGAAGACAGGGTTCATTTCAGAAGAACTATTAACCAGATACTGCAAGTTAGTCGGTCAAAAATATCCAGATCATATATGCTCCAAATGCAAAGGAGAAGATAATGTTATTCCAGAAGTTCAGCTTGAATAGATGGACTAACGAAAGAAGGACAGCTTGCACAAAGAAGATATTGACAAAAGCAGTTATGTAATTATTGTAATAAGTTTAGTCGTGTAGTGTCGGCCAAAATAAACGGCCAATATATTAGACAGCTGTAAAATGTAAAAGTAAAGTAGTTTGTTTTTATATGTAAAAGTCGTAAAGTAGAGTCTTAGTCATGAATAGTAACACTGTTCATGAATAGTAAAAGAGTCACTGTTCATGAATAGTAAAAGTCACTGTTCATGAATAGTAAAGGTCGTCACTGTTCATGAATAGTAAAAGTCATCACTATTCATGAATAGTAAAGGTCATCCGACTTCTATATATAGAGGTCCTTGAACATAAATAAAAATCATCCGATAATCACTTCCTCTCATCTCTCTCTACATTTTCTAATAAGTTTTCCATTCCGCACAATATTGAATATTGGTATCAGAGCAATATTCCGCACAATTTATGTTTTCCATTCCGCACAATATTCAAAATTCAAGATCAAATTCAAGTACCTAACTCAAGTTAAAAAACACCTAAAGTTGAAAACTAATTCTTAACTCAAAACTAACAATTTAAACTAACAAACATAACTTAAAAAACTTAACTTAAAAAAACTAAGGTTCAAGAACTTAATTCAAAATTCAAGTTCAAGTCCTAATCCCAATTAAAGTTCCAAATTCAAGTCCTAATCCTAATTCAAGTTCCAAATTCAAGCTCAAAAATTCAAGTATCTAATTCAAGTTCAAAAAAGAACCTAAAGTTGAAAACTAATTATTAACTCAAAACTAACAATTTAAACTAACAAACTCAACTTAAAAAAACTTAACCTAAAAAAACTAAGGTTCAAGAACCTAATTCCAAATTCAAGTTCAAGTCCTAATCCTAATTCAAGTTCCAAATTAAAGTTCCAAATTCAAGTCCTAATCCTAATTCAAGTTCCAAATTCAAGTTCAAAATTCAAGTACCTAATTCAAGTTCAAAAAAGAACCTAAAGTTGAAAACTAATTCTTAACACAAAACTAACAATTTAAACTAACAAATTAAATTAAAAAAACTAAGGTTCAAGAACCTAATTCCAAATTCAAGTTCAAGTCCTAATCCTAATTCAAGTTCCGAATTCAAGTTCCAAATTAAAGTTCCAAATTCAAGATCCAAATTCAAGTTCTAAATTCAAGTACCTAATTCAATTTCAAAAAAGAACCTAAAGTTGATAACTAATTCTTAACCCAAAACAATCAATTTAAATTAACAAACTTAACTTAAAAAAATTTAACTTAAAAAAACTAAGGTTCTAGAACCTAATTCCAAATTCAAGTCCTAATCCTAATTCAAGTTCAAAATTAAAGTTTCAAATTCAAGTTCCAAATCCTAATTCCAAATTCAAGTTCAAAATTCAAGTGCCTAATTCAAGTTCAAAAAAGAACTTAAAGTTGAAAACTAATTCTTAACTCAAACCAAACAATTTAAACTAACAAACTTAACTTAAAAAAGCTTAACTTAAAAAAACTAAGGTTCAATAACCTAATTCCATATTAAAGTTACAAATTCAAGTCCTAATCCTAATTCAAGTTCCAAATTCAAGTTCTAAATTAAAGTTTCAAATTCAAGTTCCAAATCCTAATTCCAAATTCAAGATCAAATTCAAGTACCTAATTCAAGTTAAAAAACACCTAAAGTTGAAAACTAATTCTTAACTCAAAACTAACAATTTAAACTAACAAACATAACTTTAAAAAGCTTAACTTTAAAAAACTAAGGTTCAATAACCTAATTCCAAATTCAAGTTCAAATCCTAATCCAAATTCAAGTTCAAGTCCTAATCCAAATTCAAGTTCCAAATTCAAGTTCCAAATTAAAGTTCCAAATTCAAGTCCTAATCCTAATTTAAGTTCTAAATTCAAGTTCAAAATTCAAGTATCTAATTCAAGTTCAAAAAAGAACCTAAAGTTGAAAACTAATTATTAACTCAAAACTAACAATTTAAACTAACAAATTTAACTTAAAAAAGCTTAATTTTAAAAAACTAAGGTTCAAGAACCTAGTTCCAAATTCAATTTCAAGTTCTAATCCTAATTCAAGTTCCAAATTAAAGTTCCAAATTCAAGTTTTAATCCTAATTCAAGTTCAAAATTCAAGTACCTAATTCAAGTTAAAAAAAGAACCTAAATTTGAAAACTAATTTTTAACGCAAAACAAACAATTTAAACTAACAAACTTAACTTAAAAAATCTTAACTTAAAAAAACTAAGGTTCAAGAACCTAATTCAAAATCCAAGTTCAAGTCCTAATCCTAATTCAAGTTCCAAATTAAAGTTCCAAATTCAAATTCCAAATCCTAATTCCAAATTCAAGATCAAAATTCAAATACCTAATTCAAGTTCAAAAAAGAATCTAAAGTTGAAAACTAATTCTTAACTCAAAACTAACAAACTTAACACAGAAAAACTTAACTTAAAAAACTAAGGTTCAAGAACCTAATTCCAAATTCAAGTTCCAAATTCAAGTTCCAAATTAAAGATCCAAATTCAAGTTCCAAATTCAAGTTCCAAATTAAAGATCCAAATTCAAGTCCTAATCCTAATTCAAGTTCCAAATTCAAGCTCAAAATTCAAGTACCTAATTCAAGTTCAAAAAAGAACCTAAAGTTGAAAACTAATTCTTCACTCAAAATTAACAATTTAAACTAACAAACTTTACCTAAAAAAGCTAAGGTACAAGAACCTAATTCCAAATTCAAGTTCAAGTCCTAATCCTAATTCAAGTTCCAAATTCAGGTTCCAAATTAAAGTTCCAAATCCTAATTCCAAATTCAAGATCAAAATTCAAGTACCTAATTCAAGTTCAAAAAATAACCTAAAGCTGAAAAATAATTCTTAACTCAAAATTAACAATTTAAACTAACAAACTTAATATACAAAAGCTTAACTTAAAAAAACTAAAGTTCAAGAACCTAATTCCAAATTCAAGTTCAAGTCCTAATCCTAATTCAAGTTCCAAATTAAAGTTCCAAATTCAAGTCCTAATTCTAATTCAAGTTCCAAATTCATGTTCAAAATTCAAGTACCTAATTCAAGTTAAAAAAAGAACCTGAAGTTGAAAACTAATTATTAACTCAAAACTTACAATTTAAACTAACAAACTTAACTTAAAAAAGCTTAACTTAAAAAAACTAAGTTTCAAGAACCTAATTCCAAATTCAAGTTCAAGTCCTAATCCTAATTCAAGTTCCAAACTAAAGTTCCAAATTCAAGTCCTAATCCTAATTCAAGTTCCAAATTCAAGTTCAAAATTCTAGTACCTAATTCAAGTTCAAAAAAGAACCTAAAGTTGAAAACTAATTCTTAACTCAAAACTAACAATTTAAACTAACAAACTTAACTTAAAAAAACTAAGGTTCAAGAACCTAATTACAAATTCAAGTTCAAGTCCTAATCCTAATTGAAGTTCCAAATTCAAGTTCCAAATTCAAGATCCAAATCCTAATTCCAAATTCAAGTTCTAAATTCAAGTACCTAATTAAAGTTCAAAAAAGAACCTAAAGTTGATAACTAATTCTTAACCCAAAACAATCAATTTAAATTAACAAACTTAACTTAAAAAAGTTTAACTTAAAAAAACTAAGGTTCTAGAACCTAATTCCAAATTCAAGTCCTAATCCTAATTCAAGTTTCAAATTAAAGTTCCAAATTCAAGTTCCAAATCCTAATTCCAAATTAAAGTTCAAAATTCAAGTGCCTAATTCAAGTTCAAAAAAGAACTTAAAGTCGAAAACTAATTCTTAACTCAAACCAAACAATTTAAACTAACAAACTTAACTTAAAAAAGCTTAACTTAAAAAAACTAAAGTTCAAGAACCTAATTCCAAATTAAAGTTACAAATTCAAGTCCTAATCCTAATTCAAGTTCTAAATTAAAGTTTTAAATTCAAGTTCCAAATCCTAATTCCAAATCCTAATTCCAAATTCAAGATCAAATTCAAGTACCTAATTCAAGTTAAAAAAACACCTACAGTTGAAAACTAATTCTTAACTCAAAACTAACAATTTAAACTAACAAACATAACTTTAAAAAGCTTAACTTAAAAAAACTAAGGTTCAATAACCTAATTCCAAATTCAAGTTCAAGTCCTAATCCAAATTCAAGTTCCAAATTTAATTCCAAATTAAAGTTCCAAATTCAAGTCCTAATCCTAATTTAAATTCCAAATTCAAGTTCAAAATTCAAGTATCTAATTCAAGTTTAAAAAAGAACCTAAAGTTGAAAACTAATTATTAACTCAAAACTAACAATTTAAACTAACAAACTTAACTTAAAAAAGCTTAACTTTAAAAAACTAAGGTTCAAGAACCTAATTCCAAATTCAAGTTCAAGTTCTAATCCTAATTCAAGTTCCAAATTAAAGTTCCAAATTCAAGTTCTAATCCTAATTCAAGTTCAAAATTCAAGTACCTAATTCAAGTTCAAAAAAGAACCTAAATTTGAAAACGAATTCTTAACGCAAAACTAAAAATTTAAACTAACAAACTTAACTTAAAAAAACTTAACTTAAAAAAACTAAGTTCAAGAACCTAATTCAAAATTCAAGTTCAAGTCCTAATCCAAATTAAAGTTCCAAATTAAAGTTCCAAATTCAAGTTCCAAATCCTAATTCCAAATTCAAGATCAAAATTCAAGTATCTAATTCAAGTTCAAAAAAGAATCTAAAGTTGAAAACTAATTCTTAACTCAAAACTAACAATTTAAACTAACAAACTTAACACAAAAAAGCTTAACTTAAAAAAACTAAGGTTGAAGAACCTTATTCCAAATTCAAGTTCAAGTCCTAATCCTAATTCAAGTTCTAAATTCAAGTTCAAAATTAAAGTTTCAAATTCAAGTTCCAAATTAAAGTTCCAAATTCAAGTCCTAATCTTAATTCAATTTCAAATACAAGTATATAATTCAAGTTAAAAAAAGAACCTGAAGTTGAAAACTAATTATTAACTCAAAACTAACAATTTAAACTAACAAACTTAACTTAAAAAAGCTTAACTTAAAAAAACTAAGGTTCAAGAACCTAATTCCAAATTCAAGTTCAAGTCCTAATTCTAATTCAAGTTCCAAATTCAAGTTCCAAATTAAAGATCCAAATTCAAGTCCTAATCCTAATTCAAGTTCCAAATTCAAGCTCAAAATTCAAGTACCTAATTCAAGTTCAAAAAAGAACCTAAAGTTGAAAACTAATTCTTCACTCAAAATTAACAATTTAAACTAACAAACTTTACCTAAAAAAGCTAAGGTACAAGAACCTAATTCCAAATTCAAGTTCAAGTCCTAATCCTAATTCAAGTTCCAAATTCAGGTTCCAAATTAAAGTTCCAAATCCTAATTCCAAATTCAAGATCAAAATTCAAGTACCTAATTCAAGTTCAAAAAATAACCTAAAGCTGAAAACTAATTCTTAACTCAAAATTAACAATTTAAACTAACAAACTTAATATACAAAAGCTTAACTTAAAAAAACTAAAGTTCAAGAACCTAATTCCAAATTCAAGTTCAAGTCCTAATCCTAATTCAAGTTCCAAATTAAAGTTCCAAATTCAAGTCCTAATTCTAATTCAAGTTCCAAATTCATGTTCAAAATTCAAGTACCTAATTCAAGTTAAAAAAAGAACCTCAAGTTGAAAACTAATTATTAACTCAAAACTTACAATTTAAACTAACAAATTTAACTTAAAAAAGCTTAACTTAAAAAAACTAAGTTTCAAGAACCTAATTCCAAATTCAAGTTCAAGTCCTAATCCTAATTCAAGTTCCAAACTAAAGTTCCAAATTCAAGTCCTAATCCTAATTCAAGTTCCAAATTCAAGTTCAAAATTCTAGTACCTAATTCAAGTTCAAAAAAGAACCTAAAGTTGAAAACTAATTCTTAACTCAAAACTAACAATTTAAACTAACAAACTTAACTTAAAAAAACTAAGGTTCAAGAACCTAATTACAAATTCAAGTTCAAGTCCTAATTGATACGCCCAAATTACGACTCCAAATACGAAGCGTAAGCGGTCGCTGTCAAATATAGAACCCAACTAAGGTTGGGGTCGATCCCACAGGGAATAAGGTGCAAATTAAATCGATAGTGAATTAAATGACTAGTAGTCGATAGTTTCCGGTAAATTGGGGGGTGTTGTGTGAACAATATTTAACCAAAGTAAATAATAATGTGCGATTAATAATCAATATGAGAGGGAACTAGGGAAGTGTTCACCATGGCGTCGTAACAACTTCGACTCAAGGCTTAACCGGGTTCTCTCTATATGCATATCACGATGTGATTGAATTCATGGTGTCGCCTAAACGTTTCTCAACCAATTAGACAAATTTCCTTCTCAATTCTCTCGAACTTGAAAAGGTGAACTTTATCATTTCAATCCTAAACATCAAGTAGATTAATCTAGTTACAGCATTAATCATGAGACGAGAGTTGGTAATCTCGAATCCTTGGAGTTAATCACATTTCCCGGTTTTAATCTCTTTACTCAAGCAAATTTAAACCTAGGCATGTTCTAATGTTTGCAACCACTAGAAAACGTTAGTAAGTAAATGATTAACCACGTGACAGCATAAAGATTGAACCCTACGCTACCCAGAATCTATATTGCAACATTTGCCATGGCTCCCACAACCCTAGTTGTGGGAAGTTAGTTACTCATGCTATTAGTTAAAGAGAAGAGATTTATATTCATAATAAAGCGAAAAGAATCTTACAATAGAATGAACACAAGCTTCACTTTATCCAATAACAAGAATCCAAGATCCCAAGAACAATGGAAGAACAAGATTGAAGAAGAAGACAAACGTATTTTTTTTTGTGTTTCTTCCTCTCAAAGTCGCTCAAAATGATATCCTAAAATATTTTCTAATGAATTTTTGAATACCCTAATGAAATAACCTAACTTAGGTATTTATAGGAGTCCAGGAAATAAACCCAAAAAAAGTTTGGAATCCGCGTCGCGCGTACTGCCTCAACTTGACGGTCTGAGTGACGGACCGTCGCATGCTTGACGGACCGTCACAGTGACCGTCGCCACTAGGCAGTGTGCTGCCTCATCTTGACGGTCTACTTGACGGACCGTCGCATGGGTGACGGCCCATCATGGTGGCCGTCACTCTTAGGCAGAGTGCTTGCTCAACTTGACGGTCTTCTTGACGGACCGTCACATGTGTGACGGCCCGTCATGGTGGCCGTCACTCTTATCCAGAATTCTCTTTTTCGCGTATTTCCTTCCGTTTCCATGTTTGTCTCCATTTCCTGAAAATACAACATAAAACATCAAAAACGACGACGGCTGCTTGAAAACTCACGATTATTCTTAGTTAAAGGAGTCAAATGTGCCGTAGAATGGCGGCACATCAACACCCTCAACTTAAAACGTTCGCTTGTCCTCAAGCAACATGACAACAAAAACAAAAAGACGACTCAACTAAGACTCGTGTCCCTAGCAAATCATGGCCTTTCAACAGTTCATCCGATTTTAAATCAAGCCACCCCCGGTAGCACACAAATGTATGCAACATTAACTTGCTAGGATCCAGGCATGTCATTCCGATATGATAGAACCTTCTGCATACACACGCGCAGCTACCCTAACAGTCAATAGACAATACAGAGATCTTGGTGCCCTCACCACAAAGAAGTCCCCCACACAAAATTTAGGACTAGGTAAGACGCTCGCACTCACAAACGATTTCAAACAAGGCACATGCGATGCCATAAGCTTGCCCTTACTATTCTATTTCGGTTCTTCAGAAAGCTACTCAGGATCACTACAGGACTTGTTTAGGCTTGTAATGAGGCTTCGGGTGCAGGTAGGATACATTTAGGGGTTAGTGACTAAGCCCTCCTTGGAACCATTGACGTCTTCTTACCACATAACTTTACTTTGTCCATCCTTATTCACCTTTTTATTTCCTTCTCTCTAGCTACAGGTGCGGCCTCTTTATTTTGACAATTCTTTTTATTTCTTTTTCGATCTTTTTCATCTTTTTTTTTTTTTCTTAGGCACACACCCGACTTTTCATTCTATTCACAACCAATCATCTCCATCCTCTTTTTCTTATCATTCACCTCTGTAGTAGCCACCCTCAACTTAGGCTGATTGCCTGCGTTGAGGTGCACGATGTCCAAGGAAGGACCAGGGCCAAAATAGGGATTGAAAGTTAAACGGGAATGGTGACAGGTTATTGACAGAATAAGGTCAATTAAGGCTCAAACAGGGATCAAGGGATTATTTATATTTGGATGGTCTTTTAGGTTAAGTGGACTGCACACAAAGAGGGCCTGTGATCCTTTCCTAAGCAACCCAACTTCGAACTTAACAAAATAGACCGGGCAAGTTCTAGATGCATGCACAGAGCAAGAATTTGTAACAATAATCTCACACGCTCTTGGCACCAAGAAACTATATCGCTACCAACTATCAAGACAACCGCTCGGCTTAAGCATCCTTATTCCAATCATAACCACACAATGACATTCAAGGATCCCGAACAGTCAATTGTTTCAAACACAAGTACATAGTCAGAAATTTTCAGAGGGGGCTCCTTTTAGTTAAATCTTCAAAAAGTCATGCTTGCTATAGACACTATTTGACAACTAAAATTTAAACGACAACCTAAACATGCCAGTTCTACTAGATAGCACACCGGAGGAAAAGAAACATGGCAACAAAAACCTCCGGTGGTGGTACTCCTACCCCGAACAAAAGAATGTAGCATTGTCCTCAATGCTCAAGTAAACAGATATTCAGAATAAGGCAATAGGGGTACCTGGGAAACCTAGGTTTCCGTACGCGGCTCATCAACATCTGGGGTCTTTTCAGACTCTGGTGCCGCACTGGATGATGCCCCACCTGCTTGGGCACGCACTCTCTCCTGTCGCAGCTGCTCATCTATTACTGACCGCTGCTTCGCGACCTCTAACTCGTCCTCCTCAGCTGACTTCTTTTTGTGCTTCCTCTTCTTTGATTTCTTTACCCCACTTTCACCTACTTGGGGTTCACTAATTTTCAGAGGCCGACCCATCAAATCCACAATCGTGGTTTCTTCGTCCAAGTCCACGAACTCAGAAGTCTCCTCATAAAGCACTTTTTCTTGCTTGAGGACTGTGATATCATCTTTCACCTTCTTTAGCTCCGCATCAAATCTCGCCAAATCCGGGATGCTCATTTCGTTTAGCCTTGCATCCATCCGGGTTTCCATTGCATCGACCCTTGCGCGCAGCCCCTCAAATGGCTTTAGAGCCTCCCGTATTGCTTCATCAATGGTGGATTTGAACAAATCTGTCCAAGCGGCAATTTGTTTGTCCAACTGTTTCTGTTTTTGCACCATTTTAGCAAAATTTCGGGGGTTCATGTGATATTCCGGTGGTAGAGGGGGCCTTGCCGCAGTGCCCGAGCCTTCAGCAGTAGCTCTCGTTGTCTGTGAAGTTTTTGGATCAAACACCGCAAGTGGCATTTCTGTTCCTGATGGGGTGTCGGTTGCCTCGGAGGTGGATGTGGTTGGCTCTTCGAAGATCTGAGGCTTATGAATCCTCATTTCGAACTTAGTGTCATCCTTTGATTTGTCGATATTTTGCTTTGATGACGCTGTCACTTGCTTATCGATACCATCCCATATCGGCACCTCTGCACGCCTGCATAGCTCAGTCACTAAACACGGGAACGGCAGAGAAGAAGTAGTTTTTATGGCCCTGGTCCGCATCTCGTCCGCAATTATCATTCCGAAGTTGATGACGTACCCTGCTATCAAGCTTGCCACAAGGATGGCTCTTCCCTCATCCAAATTATTGTCTCCTCCTGTTGGAAATAACCTGAGCCGCACAACTGCCCACCAAAACTTGGCTATGAAGCTTAGTGATTGCTTCGATATCCGTCCCTTTTGAGTCAGCCAAGATGGTGAGCCATCAGTCAATGTTCGGGCCAACCATGGTCTCTGCGAGTAGGCGTTGGAGATCTTGTCATGAAACTCTGGCATATCAGGTGGAGGGAGGTATTCAGGGCCAAAGAGGACCCTGTTGATCATTTCCCGTGAGATGTCCACTTGCCTACCCCGAACGGGCACCCTGTCCTGCCTTGATGCGGATTTAACCCCTTTTCCTGGCTCACATTTGCTCTCCAACAGTGCCAAATAGTTGGCATAGAATTCCCGGACTAATTCTGGCATATAGACTCCCGGGGGCGAACTCATCCACTCTAGCTGATACCTCTGAAACTGTGACTGAAGAACTGGGTATTCAGGCAGATCCGTGGTCATGATTTGTACTTCTTCAGCTATCGGTCTTTTGTGGCTTCTCGACATCGTTTTGGTAAGACCGTCAAGATAGTGCTTCTGAGCCTCCTTAAATGCCCACCGGATCGATTCTCTGTCCGTGGGTGCACTCCCTGCAATTTTGGTGGTTTCGGGACCACCTACATCCTCCGGATTGGGGCTGGAGCTACCACTTTCATCCGATCCACTACCGCTCCCTGACTCACTGCTAGATGACCCACTCTCCTCTTCAGACTGGGAGACTTGGGTGGTTCTTCGTTTAACTAGCCTGGTTTGGTAAGTCGGGGCTGCAACTATTTCTTCGTCGCTGCTCGGTTCATCCATTAGGGTCCGAGTTGTAGCGGCCCTTTCTTTCTTCTTTGGTGCTTGACCGCGACGCGGTTGTTGTTTTGGGGCCATGTACCTGCACGTGAACGAGTTCAAACATGTGAGAACAGAAAAATACTCACTAATACCTACTGTCTTGGAGTGACGGTTTGGTTGACGGGCCGTCACAGGTGTGACGGACCGTCGCACCGACCGTCACTCTAAGACAGTGAAGTGTTTCTTCCTGACGGTTTAGATGACGGTTCGTCCCCTGTGTGACGGGCCGTCATGCCAACCGTCAAGTTGAGACAGCGTATTTCACTCTCGTTGAGGCATTTCCTCGAACACCTTGTACGCGGTTACGGGTTTTCCCATATTTTATGGGATTTGGTTTCCCAAAGACACCACCAATCATTGTATTTGATCTCATGGGTTACTCAAGACTTCACCCATGACACACTTTTGATTTCAAGCAACAATACCACTCATACCCAACAACATACATAATTTTACAAATACATAAACCCCCCAATTCGCCCGACTACACCTCCACTAATTTGCCCCGTTTTACTCACTAAATCCAACTATGAAGAGTTTAGCAACATACCTTGATTTTGTTAGTAAGACGGAGTCGCTATTCCCTTTTTGAGTTATATGAACCGATGGACAACTAGCGGGAAATTTGTGGTTTCTTGCGTTTTGAACGATGGTGAAGAAGGGAAAATGGGGGTGTGGTGCTTGGGAGTAAGTTGAGGATTTGCTTGGGGAGAAGATGGATTTTAATGGAGGTTTGGAGTTTGGGATTTGAAGATAGACGGTAAAACGATGAAGATGAAGTTAATATGTACCCGGGCGGGTCGGTTTGGTTATGGGTCGGGTCGCCCAAAATTAAACAAAGAAAACTTACCTGATGCGCTGCCTGGAGTGACGTGACGGTCCGTCAATATCTCGACGGTCCGTCACATTGGGGCATCACAATTAGGCAGTGAGCCCATGTGAGAATTATGGTGACGGCCAGAGATGACGGTCCGTCAAGTCTTTGACGGTCCGTCGAAACCATCGTCACTCTAAAACAGTGGGCATGAATATTTATCAGTTATGTGACGGTCCATCTGACGGTCCGTCAAGACTTTGACGGTCCGTCAACAGTCGCCGTCACTCTTAGACAGAACACGCTGTTACGTCCATTCTTTGTACCTGCACACTCAACGCACACATTAACCAATTCTAACAAATCAAATTTTTCTACGACTATAATACAACAACAATTTATGGGTTGCCTCCCATACAACGCCTGATTTAACGTCGCGGCACGAAGCGGGTGTCTTGATTACTCAGACTTCATCAAGATACACCAAAGACAGAACATGTACCTCCTCCGGGAGGCCCAGATATTGCTTCATCCTCTGCCCATTTGCTTTGAACAACTCACCATCTTTATTTTCTAGTTCGACCGCACCGGATGGGAAGACTTGATGTACTTTGAATGGTCCGGCCCATTTGGATTTGAGTTTCCCGGGAAATAATTTGAACCTGGAGTTGAACAACAATACCAAGTCCCCTACCTTGAACTCCCTTTTCTCAATCTTACTGTCATGGTATAGCTTCATTCGTTCCTTGTAGAGAGCGGACCTCTCATATGCTCGCAATCGGAACTCGACCATCTCATTTAATTGTTCCAACCTTAGTTCCGATGCTTCTTTCCAACTGAGATTTAACTTCTTGAGCGCCCAAAGGGCCTTGTGCTCGAGTTCCATGGGCAAGTGACACGCTTTACCAAAAACAAATTGGTAAGGAGACATACCTATTGGCGTCTTAAACGCTGTTCGGTACGCCCAGAGTGCGTCATCCAGCTTCCTCGCCCAATCTCGCTGGTTCACATTCACAGATTTAGCCAAGATTTCTTTAATCTCCCGGTTCGACACCTCGACTTGACCACTGGTTTGGGGGTGATAAGGTGTGGCCACCTTGTGTTGCGTCACTCCATATTTTGCTAGAGCAGCCCGGAACACCTTATTACAAAAATGTAAACCTCCATCACTGATGATTGTGCGCGGGGTGCCAAACCGAGCAAAGATGTTTCTTTTTAAGAACGCCACCACACTTTTCCCTTCGTTATCGGCCAAAGCAACCGCCTCTACCCACTTTGACACATAATCCACCGCTACCAAGATGTAGCGGTTCCCGTAAGATCTTTCAAAAGGGCCCATGAAATCTATTCCCCATACGTCGAACAATTCAACCTCGAAAATAGTGGACATGGGTAGCTCTTGTCGGCGAGAGATTGCTCCTCTTCGTTGACATTGATCACAAAACTTGGCAAATTCATATGAATCTCTCTGGATTGTCGGCCAATAATAACCACACTGTAAAATCTTTCGGGCGGTTCGATTACCCGCATGATGTCCTCCAACTGGGGACGAATGGCAAGCTTGCAAGATGCTTGTCATTTCCGCTTCCGGTACACATCTCCTCATTATGTTGTCAGCACACAACCGGAATAAATACGGCTCATCCCAGAAAAACTTACTTGCATAATGGAGAAACTTCTTTTTCTGGTGGAAGTTCAAACCTTCCGGGATCATGTCACTCACCGCATAATTTGCGAAGTCAGCGTACCAAGGCACCATATCACGTGACGCAGCCATCACCTGCTCATCCGGGAATGCATCATCAATCTCCGGTTCATCTATTCCACTCTCTTTCCCCTCAAGCCTGGACAGATGATCCGCTACCTGGTTCTCACACCCTTTTCGATCCTTGACTTCAAAGTCAAATTCCTGCAACAATAGCACCCAACGGATTAGTCGAGGTTTTGCATCCTTTTTGGTCATCAGATACCTCAAGGCTGCATGATCAGTGTGCACCACCACTTTTGTACCCAGTAAGTATGCTCTGAATTTCTCAAAAGCATACACAACCGCCAGCAGCTCCTGTTCTGTCACTGTGTAGTTCTTCTGCGCCCCATTCAATGCTTTACTAGCGTAATAAATGGGATGGAAAAGTTTGTCTCGCTTTTGTCCCAGAACAGCTCCAAGTGCAACACCACTTGCATCGCACATTATTTCGAACGGTTTGGACCAATCCGGGGCAATTATAATAGGAGCCTCCACTAGCTTTTCTTTCAGGCATTCAAACGCCCGCAAGCACTCAGCATCAAATACAAACTTCGTCTCCTTTTCAAGCAATTTGCACAATGGTGTAGCAACCTTAGAGAACTCTTTGATGAACCTTCGGTAGAAACCGGCATGACCAAGAAAACTCCTCACACCTTTTACTGAAATGGGCGGAGGTAGTTTCTCAATGACTTCAATCTTGGCTCTATCCACCTCTAGACCTCTCATAGATATCTTGTGCCCTAATACAATGCCTTCTTTCACCATGAAATGGCATTTCTCCCAATTCAACACGAGGTTTGACTCTTCACACCTTTGCAATGCCTGACCTAGATTAGCCAAGCAATCATCAAATGCATCACCCACTACCGAAAAGTCATCCATGAAGACTTCCAGTGTGTTCTCCACCATATCAGAAAAGATAGACATCATGCACCTTTGGAATGTTGCAGGAGCATTGCAAAGACCAAAGGGCATGCGTCTAAAAGCAAACGTACCATAGGGGCAGGTGAAAGTGGTCTTCTCCTGATCTTCCGGGGCGATAGATATTTGGTTGTACCCCGAATATCCGTCTAAAAAGCAATACCAACCTCTGCCAGCTAATCTATCCAGCATCTGATCCATAAAGGGCATGGGGAAGTGATCACGGAGAGTAAAGGAGTTTAGCTTCCGGTAATCCATACAGACTCGCCACCCCGTGACAGGTCTTAATGGAATCAGCTCATTTTTGTCGTTTGCTACCACAGTCATTCCTCCCTTCTTAGGAACACATTGCACTGGGCTTACCCATTTGCTATCAGCAATTGGGTAAACCACTCCCGCGTCGAGCCATTTTATGATCTCTTTCTTTACCACCTCTTGCATAGGCGGATTCAGTCTCCGTTGGTGCTCGGTGGAGGGAGGGCAATTTTCTTCTAGCTGTATCTTATGAGTACAAATACCTGGTGGGATGCCAATAATATCTGCAATGGTCCAGCCGATTGCTCTCTTGTGTCTCCGCAGAGTGGATAATAACGCTTCAACTTGGGATTGCACAAGGTCTGTTGCGATGATTACCGATAAGGTATCTCTGTCACCCAAAAATGCATACTTCAGATGGCCTGGCAACTCTTTCAACTCTAATACCGGTGCTTCCTCAATAGAAGGCTTTGCAGGAGGGGTTGGTCTGTTCTTTAAATCGAGATCCAATTTCTTTGGGGCGTAACCATATGACCCCATTCCAACCACATCATTTACAATTTCCTCATAATCTTCGACGCCATCATCATCGAAATTCATCATAACTGCTGCCAATGTCTCTACAGCAAGTCTCTCTTCAACAGAAACGATCACATCAGATTCTGCAACAACATCAATAACCGAGACGACATTCATATCCCTCGGTTGCTTCATTGATCTGCACACATTAAACTTCACTACCTCTTTGTTCAACCGGAAAGTCAACTCGTTGCTCTCCATATCTACCAATACTCTTCCGGTTGCCAAGAAGGGTCGTCCCAAAATAATAGGGACTTCGAAGTCCACCTCGCAGTCCAAAATCACGAAGTCTGCCGGAAATATGAACTTCCCCACCTTCACAAGTACATCATACAAAATACCAACCGGGCGTTTCACCGATCTGTCAGCCATCAATAACCTCATCGTTGTCGGTTTGGGGGCTCCTAAGCCCAACTGCCGGTAGATGGCTAACGGCATCAAGTTTATGCTAGCCCCCAAGTCACAAAGAGCCTTGGCAAAGTTAAACTCCCCTATGGTGCAAGGAATAGTGAACGCACCCGGGTCTTCTTTCTTTTGGACCAGCGACCTTGATGAAATGGCGCTACAATGGTTGCTTGAAAACGTACGATTGTTCTTAGTAAAAAGGAGTCGAAAGTGATGTAAATTAGCGTCACATCACTAATCCTAATTGAAGTTCCAAATTCAAGTTCCAAATTCAAGATCCAAATCCTAATTCCAAATTCAAGTTCTAAATTCAAGTACCTAATTAAAGTTCAAAAAAGAACCTAAAGTTGATAACTAATTCTTAACCCAAAACAATCAATTTAAATTAACAAACTTAACTTAAAAAAGTTTAACTTAAAAAAACTAAGGTTCTAGAACCTAATTCCAAATTCAAGTCCTAATCCTAATTCAAGTTTCAAATTAAAGTTCCAAATCCTAATTCCAAATTAAAGTTCAAAATTCAAGTGCCTAATTCAAGTTCAAAAAAGAACTTAAAGTCGAAAACTAATTCTTAACTCAAACCAAACAATTTAAACTAACAAACTTAACTTAAAAAAGCTTAACTTAAAAAAACTAAAGTTCAAGAACCTAATTCCAAATTAAAGTTACAAATTCAAGTCCTAATCCTAATTCAAGTTCTAAATTAAAGTTTTAAATTCAAGCTCCAAATCCTAATTCCAAATCCTAATTCCAAATTCAAGATCAAATTCAAGTACCTAATTCAAGTTAAAAAAACACCTACAGTTGAAAACTAATTCTTAACTCAAAACTAACAATTTAAACTAACAAACATAACTTTAAAAAGCTTAACTTAAAAAAACTAAGGTTCAATAACCTAATTCCAAATTCAAGTTCAAGTCCTAATCCAAATTCAAGTTTCAAATTCAAATTCCAAATTAAAGTTCCAAATTCAAGTCCTAATCCTAATTTAAATTCCAAATACAAGTTCAAAATTCAAGTATCTAATTCAAGTTTAAAAAAGAACCTAAAGTTGAAAACTAATTATTAACTCAAAACTAACAATTTAAACTAACAAACTTAACTTAAAAAAGCTTAACTTTAAAAAACTAAGGTTCAAGAACCTAATTCCAAATTCAAGTTCAAGTTCTAATCCTAATTCAAGTTCCAAATTAAAGTTCCAAATTCAAGTTCTAATCCTAATTCAAGTTCAAAATTCAAGTACCTAATTCAAGTTCAAAAAAGAACCTAAATTTGAAAACGAATTCTTAACGCAAAACTAAAAATTTAAACTAACAAACTTAACTTAAAAAAACTTAACTTAAAAAAACTAAGTTCAAGAACCTAATTCAAAATTCAAGTTCAAGTCCTAATCCAAATTAAAGTTCCAAATTAAAGTTCCAAATTCAAGTTCCAAATCCTAATTCCAAATTCAAGATCAAAATTCAAGTATCTAATTCAAGTTCAAAAAAGAATCTAAAGTTGAAAACTAATTCTTAACTCAAAACTAACAATTTAAACTAACAAACTTAACTTAAAAAAGCTTAACTTAAAAAAACTAAGGTTGAAGAACCTTATTCCAAATTCAAGTTCAAGTCCTAATCCTAATTCAAGTTCTAAATTCAAGTTCAAAATTAAAGTTTCAAATTCAAGTTCCAAATTAAAGTTCCAAATTCAAGTCCTAATCTTAATTCAATTTCAAATACAAGTATATAATTCAAGTTAAAAAAAGAACCTGAAGTTGAAAACTAATTATTAACTCAAAACTAACAATTTAAACTAACAAACTTAACTTAAAAAAGCTTAACTTAAAAAAACTAAGGTTCCAGAACCTAATTCCAAATTCAAGTTCAAGTCCTAATTCTAATTCAAGTTCGAAATTCAAGTTCCAAATTAAAGATCCAAATTCAAGTCCTAATCCTAATTCAAGTTCCAAATTCAAGCTCAAAATTCAAGTACCTAATTCAAGTTCAAAAAAGAACCTAAAGTTGAAAACTAATTCTTCACTCAAAATTAACAATTTAAACTAACAAACTTTACCTAAAAAAGCTAAGGTACAAGAACCTAATTCCAAATTCAAGTTCAAGTCCTAATCCTAATTCAAGTTCCAAATTCAGGTTCCAAATTAAAGTTCCAAATCCTAATTCCAAATTCAAGATCAAAATTCAAGTACCTAATTCAAGTTCAAAAAATAACCTAAAGCTGAAAAATAATTCTTAACTCAAAATTAACAATTTAAACTAACAAACTTAATATACAAAAGCTTAACTTAAAAAAACTAAAGTTCAAGAACCTAATTCCAAATTCAAGTTCAAGTCCTAATCCTAATTCAAGTTCCAAATTAAAGTTCCAAATTCAAGTCCTAATTCTAATTCAAGTTCCAAATTCATGTTCAAAATTCAAGTACCTAATTCAAGTTAAAAAAAGAACCTCAAGTTGAAAACTAATTATTAACTCAAAACTTACAATTTAAACTAACAAACTTAACTTAAAAAAGCTTAACTTAAAAAAACTAAGTTTCAAGAACCTAATTCCAAATTCAAGTTCAAGTCCTAATCCTAATTCAAGTTCCAAACTAAAGTTCCAAATTCAAGTCCTAATCCTAATTCAAGTTCCAAATTCAAGTTCAAAATTCTAGTACCTAATTCAAGTTCAAAAAAGAACCTAAAGTTGAAAACTAATTCTTAACTCAAAACTAACAATTTAAACTAACAAACTTAACTTAAAAAAACTAAGGTTCAAGAACCTAATTACAAATTCAAGTTCAAGTCCTAATCCTAATTGAAGTTCCAAATTCAAGTTCCAAATTCAAGATCCAAATCCTAATTCCAAATTCAAGTTCTAAATTCAAGTACCTAATTAA